>JADDOH010011345.1:0-22605 GCA_016648135.1 Agrypnia vestita | reverse complement strand
TGCGGCCTGCCGAGCATCGGACCCATGGATGTATTGACGGCAGAGGTACCCAAGCTGTTGAAATCGGGATGTATATAAGATAGGAATTCTATGTCCGTAGGGAGTAGCCACGTTTCCTGAATTAAGACAACGTCATGTGAGTCACACAGGTCATATATGAATTTTTCCGAACTGCGGACAGATCTACAGTTCACTGAGATGATCTTTAGATTCTTAGTTTGCATTTTGGTTAAGGTTGGGTATGCGTGATTCTTTGAATCTTCGGAAAACAATTCCCTCCGGCCACAGTTCCTCTACTAGAAAGTTCTTTACTAGACTCGCTTTAACCGCGATTTTAAATGAGTTGAATGGAGTTATGTGGAATGGTTTTATTTTTTCCACCGTTGCCCCATCTAGACCCTTGTCTTTTAAGTATCTGATTATGTCATCCTCTGTCGTGTCAACGGCAAACCTTGATACATAAACGGATGCAATTATGTCAGCGGGTTTTAATGCCGCTGACTCCGCTTTGCCTCTTAGATTACGATTTTTTATCTTCTTATACGTTACGAGTTTGAACTCACTCTCGTTGATAGTGGTCGATCGCGACTCCTGCATGCGTGCACCCTGTTTATTCGGATTAATGCCATTACTCACTGCGCGTGCGCTGTGAGTATTAGTATGGGTGATTCGTGTATCGTTCCTCCGAGTGAATTGTGCATTCGTAGTGTTAATTAGCGGTGTCGGTGTATGTGTCTTATTTTTGCAAGCGTCTCCGTACGATACCGGCGATGCAGGAGTATGAGTGTTGTTTACATTTTCAGAAGTTTGAGGATTACCCACATTTCTGTCATTTCTGTCACCGCTTTGCTTTATCGAATTTGAAGATATCTTGCTCTCATTCATTTCTTTAATTTGATCGCGTAGTTGACAAAGTTCTTGCATAATTTCAGAAGTGTTTGTGCTCGATGATTCCTTTAGATCGTTTTTAATTTGCCGTATTTCAGACTTCATGGCGTTAAGATCTTTTAACAGGCGGGAGATATCCACACTATCAAAGTTAACGGGCGGCAATTTGTGTAACTGTCTCGCGACGAACACGGGCAACTTGTCAGGATCTGTCTCCTTCAGGGCCCTCAGGATGTCCTGGAGATCGCGGCCGGTCTTACCATCTCCTTTCCGCAGGGTGCGCTTGTCCGGAAGTTTGTCGAACAATACGGTCTTAGCCAGCTTTATTTCCTCCTCCGAGAAGGTGGAAGTGCACAATTGTGTGATTGATACTTCGTCTAGAGTGTCCGCTTTGTTTTGCATAAATGCGAGACACTCATTAATTATAACATTGCATGCGTTGCAAGTCATCCTATTACAGTACGTCCTTCCGCCGCGACGGTTGGCAGAAGTGATATTCATAACAATATTTTTATATGTGTGTTCTGAGAACGCAATTTCTGGATCTGTACACTGCTGAATTATTTATTTATTTATAATAAACGCCCTAGTCTTTTACAGCACAAGAAAATTAAAAATATTTTTATATACCTAACATAAAACACGTTTTACTGTAAATAATTCAAAATAATAACATGAATAAGTAGAACATATTTAAGATAAAGGAACGATATAAAATGTTACAATATAAATGTGACAATATAAAAAAAAAATGAATAATATATATATAAACGATGATTAGTACACAAGCAAACAGAAATAATTAGAGACCTTCAAAATAAAAATTATTATTTAATTAAGATAAGTGATACATTGGCGGCCCTCGTAGCCCAGTGGGTATGACACTGGCTTCTCACGCCGAGGGTTCCGGGTTCGATTCCGGGTGGGTCACAATCAATCTACGTGATTTTTAAGCCTTGCTGTTTGGTGATGTGTCTCGCTTCTGTAATTGGGCCTCTTGGCCTGTTGAAGCGTAAATGAAATAAAAAAGTCTTACAGATACGAAGCTATTTATATGGGAAATGTGTATGGCTTTCATGAGAAGGACTATAGGTGTCTTTAGCATATTCCCTTCAAATATATGGATGCTTTCAATTTGGAATGTACGAGTAAATAATTATAGGTATTCACTTTAAAAAAAATTATATTGTCTAAATGTTCTTACGATGGAATTGGTGAACGTTGCATTGTGTAAAGTGATCACTTAAGCCAGTTTACACAGGCTGCTGTAAACCCTGGTCCTTCGTACAAAAGCCTTCCACACACGTTTCTCAAATAAATTTATTTTATTATCGTATTTATGTTTAGCTAACTAAAGTTCATTAATTAATGATGATTATTTTGATATTACCTAAACCAAAAACGTGTGTAATAGTACCCACCTACAAGGTTTTGTTTCGTAAATTTCCATCACACCGGTAGAAGCTTTTTTTCCTGTTTTAATCGCTGACCGATCCTGTGAGGTATTTCGCGTCTTCCGTTCACCTCGCCTTCTTCAAGATTAGTCTCATACGTTTTACTAACCTTCCTTGTTTATGTTCGTTTGTTTCGAGATATTATATTATACGTGTCTCATAGAGACGAATTGCTTCGTCTCCATTTTTTAATTTTTTTATTAGGGAAACCAGGTATGGTAAATAAAACTCTTTCATCTTGACTATACTCCTCCGTCATTCTTTATAATTCGTAAATCTGAGACCTGTCACCATAGAAGTACCTAACTAACCATCACGCCGTTTCCCCGAAAGGGTAGGCAGAGAGAATAGAACGCCATTTTATTATATCTTGGTACACCACTTTTGCTTCGGCTGCATTCATACACCTTCTCATGCAAGCTCTACGGTTGTTGAGGCTTTTAACAGGACCATCCTCCAATATTTGTAGTATTTGATGATGCCAGGTCTTTCGCGGACGCCCTCTATTCCTGATGTTTTCAACACTCGCCCCATATATTTTCTTTATCTTCCTTTCCTCGCTCACACGTTCCACATGACCAAACCATCTCAGCTTTCCTTTCTTTATTCTACCTACCACACTGCAGCCAGCAGTATATTAACTTTTAATTTGTTCATTCCTCAGTCTATCGACGAAAGATTTTCCACACAAGCGCCTTAGTGACCGCATTTCCACCGCATTTCGTGTACTTTCATTCATTTTTTGCCAATTCCAGGCTTCACTTCCATACATCAGAGTTGGTACTAGAACGCCATTATGTACCGCAAGTCTTGCTTCTTTGTCCACAGATTCTTATCTGCCATAATGGTATTCATCTTTCTCTGTGTCATTATATTTGGCCCGCCATAACAAGGTACTCCTAGCTATCTATCTATCTACTCTTCTGTAGTCCAAAAAATTGAAAAATTCGCCATTTTTGATTTTCCATTCGTTTTAATGATGATTCTTAAGGATTTGAGACACTCTACTGTAAACAGATGAAAAATTATTATTAATATATTTAATATTTAAAGCATTAATTTTATGGTCAGGCATTGTAACAAAATGTTTGTTTATACCCAACTACTTACTGAGATTTTTGTCCACCGGTTTCGAGACGTTCCCGTCTCTTCGTCAGGACAACCACTACTCTACCATGTATTTACATGCTAGAGTATAATTATGTCACCACAAAATAAATTTGCTATATTTGAAGAAGAAGCAAGTAATATTATGTTATACGGGCTGAACGAACGAATAACACGTATGTGCGTGTAGTGTGAAAAGTTCAGTACATATAGAGGTATCATCACCAGCTGCGAAATCTATGTATACTAATATATTGTATAAGAAGGACTACAGATGTCACTAGCATAGTCCCATAAAATGTATAGATTTGGAACATGTATACAATTTAAAAAAAAATGATATGCGTGGATGTTCTTACGATATGATATAATATTTCCTTACACGTTTCTCATATAAATAGCTTCGTCTCTGTGAGAATTCTATAATTTATCTTGATTTGAATACAAATTTTCAAGGTGTATTCTATTGATTTTGAATAATATTTTTTATATTCCGATTGCAGGTCTCAAAGTGATTACAATGAGATCTCCATCTTTTAACTTTTTGTGAGACCATTCAAGAATTAACTCCTAAATATATGAGATAAACATTATTTAGCCATTACGCACATCTCTGCTGTCACTAGGCTGTCGGACGTTTGCCATCACGCACGTACAATGATCGATATAAAGTTAGTCGTCAGAATTGATTCTGAAATAATAATGCGCTGCTGGCGACGCTTATTCCTATTAAAAATGAGTGAGGGGAGGTACCTACCTCGCGTCTCGCCTGTTTATAGTACCCGGACTAGTGATGGGTCCGCTCTGCACTCACTACTACAATGTAGTACTACATTACATTGAAGTGCACACTTCGCACGTTTTGAAGTGTAGTGCAAACTACAAACACCAAAGTTATTGAAAGTATAAACTTCAAATCGTACACTTCATTTCAAAGCGAACACTACAAAGTACATACATTTCAAAGTTGTCGAAAGTATGAGAAACATAATTTAAATAGTGCATTTTTTACGTGGTTTGAAAAATTTTGGGACCGAATGAAGAAACTTTTGGGAAGTTGATATAGCTAAACAGCTAAAACAACCCCCCCCCCCATGGTTTGAAAATTTATTGGAATCGAATAAAAAAATATTTACTTCACTAGTACTACAATTTTGTAGTACAATTACTTCATTTCATTACTTCACTTCATTAATATTACAATTTACTTCTTCATTTCGTAGTACTACAATTACTTCACTTCAAGTAGTTTTTACTACAATTGTAGTGTACACTTTGTAGTTTTCAAACTGGTGAACGTGTGTGTGTTGTAGTCTTCATTTTGAAATGTAGTTTTTCCCTTCGCTAACCCGGACCCATTCCGTACTCCAGCGTAACGTAACTGATATATTATTAAAACACCACCTGGACTACACTTGTTTACATACACGGCTGTATACACCACTATCAGAAACTTCGGAACAGCCTTCTTCATTCAATATTGAACTGAAAATATTCTTTCCGCTTTGGGTAAAATGTGGATGATGAGCGACACAATGTGCCGCCATGTTTTTTCTTCATCTCCCGCCGGCCGCTCGAGCCGAAGACTTCTTTACCGACTCGTACCGCTCGAGTCTGGTTCGGGTCGCAAGGTCGCTGCGAGTTCTTGCTCGTTCGACCGAGTCTCTTATATACAGGGTAATGTGGGTACGAATACGGGTAGTCCTCGCTGATCAGCTGGGCAAGCTCTTAGAGCGGCGCCTTGCGGTATTACAACCAACCCCGGAATCTGCTGGGTCCCCAGACCAGATCCTCTGCGTTTTACGTTTTAAACCAGCTAGCGAAAGCTAAAGGCTGGGACTCAAGATCACCAAAGATCTCTGTAGGATTGTAAATTAAAATTATTCAATTAGATTATGTGTGGTAAATCCATGTATGATAGAGTAAAGAATGAAGATATTAGGAATGAATGCAAAGCTGATCGTAGCATAATACGCAGAATAAAAATAGGGTCGCTCAGGTGGTTTGGGCATGTCGAGCGAATGAATGAGGAAAGAATGGTAAGAAAGATATGTGATGCAAGTGTTGACGGCGCCAGAAAGAGAGGGCGACCACGGAAGACGTGGCGTGACCGGATTAACCAGACACTGGAAGATGGTCCTGTTAGAAGCCTGAACAACCGTCGAGCTTGCATGCGAAGGTGTATGAATGTGGACGAGGCGAAAGTTGTATGTCAGGACAGAAGAGTATGGCGCTCTATCCTCTCTGCCTATCCCCACGGGGAAACGGCGTGATGGTAAGTTAGTTAGTTAGATTTACAGGGCTGCGTCCCATATTACGTTTAGTTAGTACGCGCACTGCTGACTAAGCCAGAGTAGAGAAAATCGTGATGAAATTAAAGCAATTTTTAAAATTCTATAATTAAACAGTTGACGAATATGGGTACCTTGGTCATAAGTAAAGTTGGGGAAAGAAAACCAAACAGCAGAACTACCAAGAAGAATAGGTCTGGGCTGGGCAGCATTTGGTAATTTGAAACACTTGTTTGAAAATAAAGAAATCCCAATATGCCTGAAAAGAAAAATGTTCGATACATGTATCCTACCGATGTTGACATATGGACTAGAAACAGCAACACTAACAGAAAAAATCATACAAAAATTAAAATGTACACAGCGGGCCACGGAAAGGCAGATGCTCGGCGTAAGCCTTCGAGATAAAATCAGAAATGAAGAAATAAAACGCCGAACAAAAGTTGCCGGTATTATGGACCGTATTGCAAAACTAAAATGGCAGTGGGCTGGACATATAGCTCGACAGGAGGATACTAGATGGGCACCCAGAATCCTACAGTGGAGGCCCTGGACAAAAAATAGAAGCGTCGGAAGACCTCCCAAAAGGTGGTCCGATGACGTAATCCAGCAAGTAGGAAGAACCTGGATGCGAAGGGGGAGAAACAGAGATGAATGGAAGAAAATGGAAGAGGCCTACATCCAGTAGTGGAGGGAAAAGGCTAAGGAAGAAGAAGAAGAAGATGAATTAATAACTGAAAATGCACAAGGTTAAAACCAATACGTGTCATGGTGACAAATGTCAATTTCGTTTTAGGCATGTAATAATTTTGATAAATATGATAATACACTACCGTGAATGCGAGTCAGTGCGGGATTGTCCAAGTTTTTAAGATAGTAATTTTTTACTTGTAGTCTTGCAGCAGGTACTTGGTAACCAAAACATATTATGTGCGTCATATATATAAATAGCGTATTATAATTTTTTACACTTTGTCATCATGAATAGTTTGAAAACAACTTTTTCCGAGGAAAAAAGGCACCCATTTCAATATTTATTGACATTATCAGTGGTCACATCCGCGACAGTGATTTTGATAGGCGTATGCAGATAGTGACAGTGATATAAAAGAGTGTGATTGATTTGAAATTTGCAATTATCACTTAGACCAGAGGCTCCCAAACTTTTTCGGATCACGGCGCCCTTGGTGCGTGAGGATATTTCCAGCACGCCCCATTTGTTCCTCTTAGGCCCGGTTGTTTCAAAGTTCAAAGTAAGCGGTCGACCAAAGCATAGATTTTTACGAAAACGGATCGTCTGATTGGTGGAGAACGTAAAAATCTATGCTTTAAAAGAACGCTTACTTTAATCCAACTTGACACAACCGGCCCTTAGAATGTATTTCGGTTGAACTTGTACATTTCAAAGCGCGTGACTAGGTATGATGAGTGCTCTCCAAAACTGATTTTTGCGTCTATTGTATAAAATTGTACAATTTGTAATTTTTACTTTGTCTGATTGCTTGTTTTCTTGACGAAAAAACTTTGGATCGATTTTTAACCCTTTTCCCGTGATCCAATCGAGCCGAAACTTTGCAAGCAGACTCGTGGCGACGATCAAAAAGATCTATAAAATCTAAAAAGATCTTCGTTAAATAATAATAATAGTATAATTTTACATTTTTAGAAATTTTAATGGTTTTTTTCAAATTGGAATCACTAAAAAAGTTTGATTACTACCAACGGCGCCGGCGGCCCGATAACGTCAAGGAATATTTATAATTTGAACTACTTCGTCGGTAGGTATAATAGGTACTTCACTACGAATTTAGAAAATTTCTGACAATTGGTTCACAGGTGACAGCACACTTCGGCTTTTTGGGAAGAAATCAAATAATAAAGATATATCTTTAGAGATTTTTGACATAGATATTTGTCTAGATATGTTTCATTTTCAGTCAATCAATTATTTAATTACATGATGGTAAACTTAATTTACAAAGAAAGGGAGTGTAATAAAAACTTGGTTTTTATGGGTTAGTTTTTTTACGTACTAAATACTATCAAACATAATAATTTCGTTGTCTCTCCGTCTGTCTTTCTATATGTCTGTCCGTCCGTAATTTCGTTGGAATTCACGGCTAAAAAAAAAACAAATTAAACGGCCGGAGACGGGGCTTGAACCCCGGGCCGGCAAACCCGAACCGCCCGCCTCTCCGTGGACCGACAAAAATATACTATAAATAAATATCTTTGCTTGGCAAAGACGCGAACCATTTCATGTTCCGCCCGGCACAATCGTCAGGCTTTAAAATATGTACTACCATTAATTGCCTGTAGGGGAATTATAAAAAAAATGTTTGATAAATATCGTTACTACTATCTCATGAGCGCCGGCTATAGACAAGTAGATACTTACTTATTCTTTAGGAATCGGCATGTAAAATTACCGTCATTTTTGACGGGTTACAGCTAGTGTACAATTAGTATTAATCCACTAATTTCTTCCTGCAAAATGTCCAAATGTTAAAAGTAAATCCAATATTTCTGCTATAATGATAGAAATATTGACACATGAGAGATTTCTTGACATTTATTTATTATCGTATATACAGGGTTATTTGGAAAACATTAATAACCTCGCGGGACTATACTCCTGCCTTGATTGTGAGTCGAAAATGTTCAAGCTATTATGACCTAATATCTATAGTTATTGAGATATGCGACAGACATCAAAGTTTGCATTTTTTTTCAATATTTCTGATTTATTTTTTGTAAAACGTTAGACCATCATTACAGTAACTCATACCGATTACGAAAAATTCATTCGTTTCAATACAAATTAAATAAAATGAAATAAACCGCGAAAAAATTCCAATTGGAATGTTTTCCAATTGGAATTCGAGAATTTTTATTTTTTATTTGACTTATATTAAAGGGAATGAACTTTTAGTATTCGACATAAGTTACTGTAATGATAGTCCAACGTTTTACAAAAAATAAGTCAGAAATATTGGAAAAAAAAGCATACTTTCAGGTCGTAATAGCTTAACATTTTCGACTCACAATCAAGGCAGGAATGCAGTCCTGCGAGGTTATTAATGTTTTCCAAATAACCTTGTATAATTAAGTGTGCCCTGTATATTTTGTGTGTTATCAATGTCTAATCTTGTTATCCTCAGAAAAGGGGCATTTGACTCGCTAGAGGATCAATTTTATTGGGGGTCGCAAACTGTCGCACCAATGAGAAACAACCTTTAATCTTTTCCACATCCATTAATTTTTTTTTTACATAGTTTAAATTTTCATACGAAAATTAATATCAGCGCTCCAGGACTTCGCGGCATAAACTTTGGGAACCGCTTAATTAGACCAATATTTTTTATCACCACCTCCCTTTTGATTACACACCTTAAGTATATAAAATTCTCTTTTTGATGGAGATTAGCACTTCTCATTATCATTTTTAATTCGTTTCAAATCAAATAAAATGATTAATACTGCGCAGGAGTTTGAACCATTTTTTTTGAAATGTTTAAATCATTTTGTTTTATTTGTATGAAAGCGAATGAATTTTTAATATTCTATTTAAATTAATGTAGCAATAGTCCGAAGTTTTACAAGAAATAAGTCAGAAATAAACTGCAAACTTTGATGTCGCTTATCTCCTTAACCGGTAACATTTCATGCAAAGTTTTTTTTCTAATAGCCCATTGCCATTTTAGCTTCGCTACACGATCCATGATATCCACTACTCTATTTCTGCGCCTAATTTCTAATTATATCTCTTAGGCTTACTCCAAGCATGGATCTCTCCATGGATCGTGTATACATTATCGAAATTTAACACTTTGTCTGTAATATATACAATATACAAGTAAATGCAAAAATACATTATCAAAATTCATACTTTGTATCATATATACGGCCGTATTCTGAAATAAGCAATATTGCCATTTCTGTATATTGGCAATTATTTTATAACATTTTAATGTCATCAATTTGACGTTTTAAGTTTGACAGGTTTGCGATTAATGAATTCAATCAATCAGAAAGCTCTAAAACGTAAGCTAAAACCTAAGCTCTAACCTGTCAAAATGACAGTACTTTTACATGCCGGTTCCTAAAGAATAAGTATTAACTTATTCATAGCCCACATCCATGAAATAGTAAGAACGACTTTATCAAAATAATTTAACATTTTTTAATATTTCCCCTGCCGGCATGAGAGTCACGGTGACTAAAATAACATACTCATTCTTACAATAGTGTACGATACTCTGTTCCTTTTCCCCCGGGACTCTTTTTTCGACGTGCCGTCGCGTCCAATCACAAAGAATTTCCGTTCGATAACGAAAGCAAGTAAGGCAATTACCTTATTTTTGACTAGTCACGATTTCGCGCTTGTAGCGTATCTAGAGTTTATTATATCATTGATGGCTTCCAATAAAAGGTGACAATGATTTACTGCTTTAAGCCATGTATTCACTAGGGGACAAATTGTCCCTCAATAGCAAGCGCGGCATAGAGTCTACGTGACGTTGCAACGTCGTGCACTGTTCCGCGACGTCGCGCACAACATAGCGCGGCATTTCTACGTGCCGTGGCAACGTTGCCACGCGCACGGTACCCGAGCGAGCTCACTGCAACATTACGCGGAGCGTCAGTACCACGTGGTATGTTTACAAGTGAATACGCATGCGCTGTATCTGTTAAGATGACAATGCGGGGAAACGAAATCGTTCTTGAACTCATCGAGCTGTATCGATCGAAGATCGCATAGAACGTCCGTCCTTCTTTCTCTTTGCAGTAAATAATTTCGCATCCACCACCTTTTCCTCCTTTTACGTTTCGATAAACTCTTAACATAAATGGATACGCAGCTATCATAACCTCATAGGGCGACATTTCCGCGACGTGTGGAAAACAATAATTATTTGCAAAACGGACCTTGTTTTTAATAATATTCAATTTACTAAAGTAAAACCTCGTTAATTTTGAAATTGCGACCCAAAAAAACATTTCGAATTGCGCGGAACCCCGTTTTCGCCAAATGAGATACCGCAGCTGTCATCGTAACCTCATCGGGTGACATTTCCGCGACAAGTGATACGTGAGTCCCGGTGTGTACACGTCAAATAACCGCGTAAGTGAGCCCGAAACACGAACGTAGGTGTTACAATGCGACATGCCGCGCGGAATGTTGCGCTATTTGTCCCCTAGTGAATACATGGCTGAAGAATTTGGCGCAGCCGACCTGCTATGCGGCATAGCGGCGGTGCTAACATCGCATTCGCGTGCGGCCATATCTGTCTTCGCGGTTAGAACTACCGAGTAGTTCATTGCGGTTATTTGAAATGTAGCGCATGCAGATTTTTAGGATTAAAATAAATTAATTCAGGCATTCATTTTGGAAATTTTCCTGTAAAGCTTTTTGCGAAAGGCCATTTCAAATCATATTTAAAAATAATGACACTGCTTGCTTTCACTATTTGTTATTTATAATAATTGTAACGTTTTCAACGCTGACGCATTATCTTCAGTAATATTACTAATATTAGTAATATTACCCTAACTCGTCGAAGAAACATAGCTGACGCAGTGATGCTATTCAAAATAACACACAATCTAGTTGATAGTCCGGAACTTCTTCAACGAATATCTTACCACATCCCAACTCGCAATAACAGACATTCACCTACTTTTCATCTCCCCTTTTGTAAGACCAGCTCAAAACAAAACTCCTTTACGTACAGATCCACAAATTCATTCAACAAAAACTATCACCACATTGACATTTTCAACTCAACGATAAGAAACATAAAACAAACAATATCTACACTACCGCGCCCAAACTAATTTGTACATTATATCTTCCCTACTACTCCCGTCCCACATTCCCTTCCACCCTCTCCACTCGCTATTAAAGTAAATTTTTTTATTCAGTGAAAAATTTGTAATTGGCATAATTGTAAAAACCATTATTTCATACTTTTAAGATTCTTGTTTTGCTGTTAATTTTCCCCAAAACAAAATAAATAAATAAATACTTAAGTCTAAAGGACCACGTGAGGAGTGGAGGGAGATTAGAATTGGGCGGGTGTGGGGGCGTGATCGCTAAGCGCAGAAGGTGTTTTAATTTTAATTACTTATTATGATTAGTTTTTTTGGATTATTAATCCGCCGTTTTTTTTATTCACTTCCATACATCGGAGTTGGCAATATTCAACCATTATCAACTTGGTCCAGCTCGCCGACATTGTGATACAACTGGCACCAGTCGACAATAGCTCTGCAAAATGTTTGGGTGCCGCCATATTTTAATGTAGAGGAATTCCTCTGAACCTCGACGTATCCTGGCGCTGGTGTGTCGCGCATGGCTAATCAGCTCTCGCGACCCTCCAAACGGAACAATCGCGAAAAATATACATACACACCTACCTGCCAACGTATGCATATTTTTTTCTATTCAGAAACAGGGTTGTCAAACAATCAAGTATTAAAAAATCTAACAAGCTTTGTTTAGATTGGTGATCTAATAAACCACATTGATTGTATTTTTGATGTTTAAACGTTAATTTTGGAGGTGGAAATGATTATCAAACATAATAATTTCGTCGTCTTTCCGCCCGTCTGTTTATTTTTAAATTTTTTTTATTTATTTAAAATACGATAGAAACCTAAATGGTTTATGGATAACATTTTTACATGATTCAATGTAGGAATATAATAATAATATAATTTAGATTTAGTAATTTTTTATAGTTGGCCGAGTTTTAGCATTTTTGTCACATCTGTTTTGAATTTGTCAGTGGTCAGTTGTTTGGTCTGTTGTGGCAGGTCGTTGCATAGTTATAATCCGTTGCAATTAGTCGGGATTGTCCTGTTTTTGTTTGGCGTGTGTTATGTGATAGTTTTGAGCCATTCTAGTGTTGTGTTGGTGTTTTTCGTTTATTTTGTGTAATTTTGTGTCTTCGTCTTGTATTTCGCCAATTACTAGTCTGTGAATGATTTTAAGTGTTTCGATTTTTGTAATGCTTTCGATGTTTAATTGTTGTGTTATACGGTATACAGTTTCAGTTGGTGTCTGGTATTTCAGATCATAGACCATTTTTAGTATTTTGTTTTATTTTTTATTTTATTTTATTTTATTTGTGAAACATACAGTACTATTTTTTTTTATATAATATCAAAAAAAAATTCGTTTAGTATGACCAGTGAAGTTTCCTCGAAGCCGGTAAAAAAAACTAAGTAAAAAACAATGATAAAGAATATGTGATAAATAATAAATATTTCAAAGATTTAAATTATGATAATGCATAAAATGGGAGGGGTGGGGAGAGGGAGGGAATGGGATTCAATTAAAGAAGTATCAAATCAATAGTCATAAATGAGATTACGGAGTTTCATTTTAAATAAAAGCAAATTGTCAGTAAAAATATCTAGATTATTTGTAGAATTTAACATATTGTATTTTGAGGTGCATCGAGTTACAAAGCAGTTTTTTAAGTAGTTAGTCCTACCAAAGTTTGCGTAAAATAAATTGTTTGAACGCGTTGAGTATGCAGGACAACTTAAACCTATTTGCTCTGATAAATAGGGTGAGTCAACTAAGTTATTCAAGATTTTATAAAGATAACACAGAATATTGTTTTGCTGTAGTTGGAGCAAGTAGTTGTTTTTCTGTTTAGGTTAGTTTTGTTTCCGGTTCCCCAGAGGGGTATCAAATATCCTATTCTACTTTTGACGCATGCCTGGTACATCAGAATCCATCCTATGTCCCCGTAACTTCGCGTACAGTAGCCGGCAAGTATCGTGAACAATTTTCGGCGTAGTGGGGGAAAGTTTGCGCGTGTAAACTCCATACTACCTCACCCCCGAAACTCAAAATTTGTCTTCTGCGCAGTTGAACCCATTGTTCAAGATGTTTGCCGGCTATTGTAAGGTCCGTAATTTGTACGAATTCACGGCTAAAAATCAAATTAAACGGCCGCAGACGGGGCTTGAACCCCGGGCCACCAAACCCGAACCGGCCGATAAACGCGTGTGGCTACTGGCTACGGCCGCCTCTCCGTAGACCGCCAAAAAGATTCTTTAAATATATACTAGAGTTTGTCAAAGACGCGATTCAATGTTCCGTCATTTTTGACGGATGAAATCTAGTTAATTTCAATTAACTAAAAACATTTTATAAACCGCTTGGAGTAACTTTACGTCTACCGGTTTCGATACCACTGTATCTTTGATAGGACAAGTTAAAAACAGTCGATGTGGTTTATACACAGTTGGTTCGTTTACACTTCTTTATTTGAGGTGAAATTTTAGTTATGCAACGAAATGCGCGCGCGTAACGCAACGGAATTTTTCACACCATGAAGTCGCGACTCGCCAATCTAAGATGGCGGTTTTTCAAATGGTAAATTTCAAAGTTGTTGGAAATTGTGTTATAAAAATTGCATATGCTCCGGGCGCTGTTATCCTTGTTAATTTTCTGTTTGCTGATGTAGTTTTCGTAATATAATTGTGATCAAATTCATAATTTGTCATTTGGTGTTTTTACTAACTGTTTCATTTTATCTTTTTTATACAGGGTGTACCAGAGCTAGCAGCAGAAACTTGGCAGGTAGATTCCTGACAATGTTACGAGTCTAAAATGTTCAAGCAACCATGGCCTAATATCAACAGTTATGGAGATGTGCAATATGAAAGTTGGCATTTTTTTTTCAATATTTCTTACTTATTTTTTGCAAAAAGTTGAACTATCATTACGGTAACTTGTGTCGATTATGAAAAATTCATTGGCTTTGATACAAGTCGAATAAAATGATAAAAAACTTGCAAAATTTAAAAAAAAATATTTTTTACAAGGTTTTAATCATTTTCTTTAAGGTGTATTGAAGCAAATGAATTTTTCATAATGGATATAAGTTACTCTAACAATAGTTCAACGTTTTGCAAAAAATAAGTCAGAAATATTGAAAAAAAAATGCAAACTTTGATATTGCATATCTCCGTAACTATTGATATCAGGTCATGGTTGCTTGAACATTTTAGACTCGTAACACAGTCAAGAATCTACCGGCCAAGTTTCTGCTGCTAGCTCTGGTACACCCTGTACAAGTAAAGTGCGATTCGGTACGCGGGTAACTTCATTTAACGGGTATTTTAGATTTTTATCCGTTGATGGGGAACTGTCATTGATGTAAATTCTAGTATGTGTTGTATGCTTTGAGTTGGAACATAGCTGAACTAACAGAATGTAAACGCGCGTGTGCCAAAGAAGTGTCTTTAAATTACTTCGTTTATGTCCAGCAACAAACTTAATGATATAAACATAATTTATTATTCAATTTTAGACAGTAAGTAAAATGTGTTTTTCTAGCTCGTAGAGGAAGAGAATCGAGAAACGAAAAGCGAAACGGAGAAAGCGATCTGTATTGTATTGAATATTAAAAAAAAATTAACATTGTTTAAGTCGGTTGATTTCACGAAAATTCTTTTATTTATAATGTTTTTACATTTTCTCTAATATTAAAAAAAATCTTGCTTGTACTCATGTACCTACGCGCCGAAGAAGTTATACTTAGAAACTAAAATAAAGAAAAACATAAATATTAATGACGCTTAAAGTATGGACAGTGTAGATTTTTACGATTCAATGCAAAAATCTACACTGATCATTGTCGATTATTGGGTTTCAAGAAGAAAACTGTAACCTCGTAATGTTTAAAATTATTTTAAATATATTTTAAATAATAAAAAAATATTTTAGATAATAATATATACATTCTCAAAAAACGATCGAAACATTAGTGAACTCGCATGTAAACAGAACAAGAATTTAATATGGCGTTTTTAGTTTCGGTATCGCATTTCCGCTACATGCTGCGTGCGCAATTTCCGTTACAATAAAAATTTAACCCTGAATGCACCAAATCACGTTCAAGATTTCCTAATTTCTTATTCATTTAATATGATTTAAAATTAAAGCATCAAGCTCTGGTCGCGCAATATACATTTGAATAGTTTTCCTCTAAATTCTTTCAAAAAGACTTTGGACAATGCTTGATAAACGGCTTGCGATTAAATTTATGAGGATAGCTAATCAAGGGGCTTATCATTTCTAATACATCACATTTATGACATTTTTCAAGATTAGCAACGTTATAGTAAAAATTAATTTACATACCTATTTACATTGTCAATTTATAGTTAAAAGGATGTTCAAGTCAATAACATATATTTGAGTTATGGTATACAATCTTTACTAAGAATATTTGGATGCCATTTAAGCATTAAGATTGCCATACAAGCAAAAAACTAGTGCATTATCTTATAAAGAAAAGATTATTCCATTTATTTCGTTAGAGCTCATTAATTACAATTAGTAAATAGTATAAATTCAATATGTTTCTGTTTACGTGAAACAGTTTATGTTAAATTGTAAAAAAGTTCTTTAAATGTAAGTTTTTGAACATCTTACTTACAATATAAATACGAACACGACAGACTCGAAATCACTAATTATTTATTGAATACTAATCAACATGTTCTTTTTATATATTTATTTATTTTTTGATACTTATTACATTATACATATTATTATTACATTAATTACAAAATTCCATATTCGTTTTATATCCAATTAACTCTGTATTTTCGGTCAATGTCAATAAAAGTCGAATTTACTTCTTACTTATTACATTATTATTACTTATTACATTATACTTATTACATTATTACTTATTACAGTATACTTATTACATTATTACTTATTACATTATACTTATTACATTAAACATATGCCAAACAGCACAGCAGTTTTACGGCATGGTTGTCTTCAATATTTGACAATAATTTTTATAAGAAATTTAAGAAAAAATTACACACTATGTTTTAAACCACTTGATTGCTATACATTTGTCAACTAGTTTCGGTTGGACTCAACCTTCTTCAGGACAATTACAATATAGACTGTCAGTCTATATTGTAATTGTCCTGAAGAAGGTTGAAGTGGTTTAAAACATAGTGTGTAATTTTTTCTTAAATTTCTTATAATGTCAAGCCACAAAGTGTTTTCTTGCTTTGAAAAGTTAATAATTTTTATTTTATAATGAAGATAGTAGGTCATTATCGAGTGCTGCATGTTTTTTTACAAGAGATACATGATCTGTAATTATAAATTAATGTAAGATTAGGTCCATAGCCTTAATATATATTCTTTTAGCTTGTACTTTTTTTAAGCTAATGGAGTTTTTTGTCTTGCATCATCTCAAAGAATTTTTTATCTAATTTATTAAAGATTCTTAGCACAATACAGGTTTATCTGTAAAACATTAATAACCTCGCAGGACTATACTCCTGCCTTGATTATGAGTCGAAAATGTTCAAGCAATTATGACCTAATATCAATAGTTAAGGAGATATGCGACATCACCTTTTTTTTTTTCAATATTTCTGACTTATTTTTTGTAAAACGTTGGACTATCATTATATATATAATATATAACTAATATCAATTACGAAAAATTCATTCGTTTCAATACAAGTAAAATAAAATGATAAGAACCCTGAAAAAATTCCAATTGGAATGTTTTCCAATTGGAATTCGAAGGTTTTTATTTTTTTATTTGACTTGTATTAAAGGGAATGAAATTTTCATATTCGAAATAAGTTACCGTAATGATAGTCCAACGTTTCACAAAAAATATGTCAGAAATATTGAAAAAAAAATGCAAACTTTGATGTCGCATATCTCCTTAACTATTGATATTAGTTTTTAATAGCTTGAATATTTTCGACTCATAATCAAGGCAGGAGTATAGTCCTACGTGGTTATTAATGTTTTCCAAATAACCCTGTATAATCTCACAATATAATGTGACGGGGCTAATGGTCCCCTCAATACGAAAAATCAAAATTAGAAGTATAGACATTAACAAAAATAAAAACTACACACATAAGGGAGGCGAATAACTAATTTGGAACTAATGTGAACACAAATTTAAATAATTCATTAACTCGCTATTAACACTTTTCTTAATTTGCCTAACTGTAATCCCATTACAAAAACATTTAATGACAGAAATTTAAGAACAAATTAGATACTATGTTTTAAACCACTTTATTGCTATATAACTAGTTTCGGTTGGACTCAACCTTCTTCAGGACAATTGTAATATAGACTAATCTAGCTACAGAAATTTATAAAGGAGGAAAGAAAAAGAGAGAGAGAGAGACTTATCTAAGGGAGATTTATCTAATCGTCCGATTTTAAAGCTGTTCCCTCTATCTTCAGTTAACTCCTCTCCTTCCCTCCCCCCCACCTAGTTGGCACTCTGTCCCTCTCTCTCTTTTTCTTTCCTCCTTTATAAATTTCTGTACCTAGATTAGTCTATATTATATAGCAATAAAGTGGTTTAAAACATAGTATATAACTTGTTCTTAAATTTCTTATAATGTCAAGCCACAAAGTGCTTTGTTGCTTTCAAAAACATTTAATGACAGTTTGAAAAAAGTGTTTAAAATAGAACTTTCGAGTATTGAGAAATAATGAACAATGTATGTAGCCGATGAAACCTCACTGAAATGATTCAACATACGAGTTCACTAGGTTGTATCGCACGTATAATTTGTATTGTGCTGACCCTAACATCGATGCTGATATTCTTGCAGACACCTTAACTTCGTTCAAAAACTCACTCATACACAACATCCATTTTCTAAACGATGACCTGATCCTATAGATCCATTAAATCAATTATTCATTAAATACTAATCGCACTACATTCAAACACTAAATATTCAATACACATAAATGTTCATGCAAAATACACTTAAATGCAAAAATACATGTTACTAGAGCGAGCCGAAGACGCTTGTAATTGGGATATTGGGCATAGTCTTCACTATAATGTTTATTAACAGAGTATCTTCTTCTTCTTCTTCTGCTTCATCTAGGACTGCGTCCTGTCGTTGCTCGGAGCCTGTTCCTGGGATACAGATGTCCAGCTATCTCGCCATCTTTTATGCGGTCTTCCTGGGAGTCTGGTACCAGACGGCAGCTTGTTCGCTGCTATGCTCACTACTCTCTCAGAACAAGCTCTCTCCACATGATCTCTCCAGTAACGTCTTCTAGATCTTCCCCATCGGACAATATCCTCGACGTCACAAGTCCTTCGTATTTCGGAATTCCTCACTCGGTCTCGGATTGTCAGTCCCGCAATGGGTCGGAGAGTCTTCATCTCAGTTGTTCTTAGGAGATTTTTTGTTCTGGTAGTGTCAGCCCTTGTCTCGATACCGTACGTCATGATTGGGCGGACACAGGTCTTATATATCTTCACACAGAGTATCATGTACCTATTATCCTGTTAGTGTCTAATAAATAATAAAAAAAAGCGTATTTGTACGGTATACTCGTATATTAAGAAACATATATTGCATGCTTTGCGTTGGAAGGCACTGTACGCGCGCCTTTATAGCCCATGTCGCCTAAGTCCCGTCGTAATTAACACACCTACAGCATGAAATAATAAATCATGAAACCTTGGCCGGTGTAACGCTGATAACTCTTAATCAATTGTCACACTTATTTTTATCTCATTCTCTCGTGACGTGAGTAAGCCAGCAGTAACCAAGCCGATTAGTTACTGCTGGCTTACTAAAAATCTGTTTTTCTTTATGGTTCTACCGCAGTACAACCCAATTTAAGTGGAAGCACTGAAAAAATGTTTGTGTCTTTACTAAATACGAGTATATCGAGAATACCACTACATGTAGTTGATGGACCTTGCGTTGGAGTCCGAAACTTCGGTAAGCGACATGCACTACACACGTCAGAATAGCTCATTCTATTGGCGGGCGAGGGAGGGCGTCCCTGTCGCGTGACAGAAGTTGTCAGGGTGTAAATTAATCACACAATACGGAATGTCCGGTGACCGGTGTCGTATTAAATACAGAAATTTGGTCGGGCAGCACTAAAGAAACCACGCAGTGATGGCGGCCGTTCTATCTGTCAAACTGTCAGACGGTAATATCGGTCCATTATTCGCTTTTTCAGCTTCGCAAAACTTTAATATTTCATTGGCGCATGTTCTTGCACCATCCCGGACTGTTTAGGATGTTTTGGACATAATAATTGAGTGTATATTGGTAATCAAGATGTCACAGCTCCCGAAATTGTACTGAATGACAGGGCGAGGGGTTACCGCCGGGTGCGGGGCGGGTTTTAGTTCCATATTCGCCGCACGCCAAGTTACGTTGGGCAAGCAATACACGGATGATTCTGAACGACCGCGTAAGCTCGAGAACATTTATGACGTTTCTAGAAAATCGTAGATCCTTATGCAGAGGATAAGTACTGAGATTTTAACACACAAAACAAAGTTAAAATGAGGGGGATGCAGGAAGGGAGATGGATGGCAAATGGGAACAATAGCGTGGACTGTATAGGATGAAAGGTGGGGGCACAGGAAGCGCGACTTGCTTGCCGACGACACTTATTTCTTGTATTACCGATGGACGATGAGTTAACTTGATAAATCTGCAATTACACGTCGTTCGAAAATTTATTTAAAACTTTAAAATAGCGTGTTTATTAATATTTAAATATACTGTATGGGTAATGTTAAATTTATTACGTATGCATGCAAATAATGCGTATAAAAGCATGTCTTCAATTTTTTTTACTCCCTTTATATTAACTCGTGGCGTCTGCTTGTCTTCTTGTCTGACGAAAAAATTTTGGATCCATTTTAAACCCCTTTCCCGTGATCCAATCGAGCTGAAACTTTGCAAGCAGACTCGTGGCGACGGTCAAGAAGATCTATCAAATTTTCGTTAAAAAAAATTAATAAATGTTTGGATTTTTCAAATTTTGTTTTTTTCATACAACTTATTAAGTTGTATGAAAGTACAATTTTGGATTTTTGGAAATTTTTTATTACTCCCTTTCGTAGCGTTGCCCGACCGAAGCCCAACGCGTAGGTTAAGCGAGAAAAGAAATGTTTCAACTAATAAATGGGAAACGGAGTATAATAAAAACTTGGTTTTTGTGGGTTACTTTTTAACTTGTTCAAATCAATAATTCATCTAACCACACAGTTAATGCTGTGAACACAAGGTAAATTGCATAGGGCTTTCTGCACTGTCTTATTGATCGAGATATGAATAAGGAATGCGAACGCCGCTAAATATTACACTACAGGGTGTGTAGAACTACAGGGGTGGGTGCTGAATATCGAGCCTCCCCCGAACCGGGTAACCTACCCGATAATAACATTAAAACCTAACTGACAAAATTCCACACAAGCAAGATAGCATAATATGCTGGAATTGCATTTATTATTATTTTTTCGCCTCTGGAACTCATTTTTAATAGGATAATACCTTTTTAGAATTGGTAAAACACGAACATCAAACAATCCTTCAAATGCTATCCGTTTTTACCATCCATTATCCAAAATTACAAAATACCTGGCATGTTAATTAGTAATACAAAACATGGTATGTATCATGTTTAAATAATATATAAATACATATTATAATAGTCTTCAAATAAAAACAAATATATGACGGTACTGCCAGAGTAAAATTTATATTAACCATAAAATTCCAATCAAATTAAAAGGTGTGTTAATTTCAGAATGATGGCATGAACATGTTATTGAAGATAACATGTTCTTCCCATTATTAACTGATTTGATTTTTATGAAAAAGTGTAGTTAACATGTTCATCCCTATGATTTGAACATGTTCTAATTAGATGTTTTAATTTTTTGAACACTGACGTTATTTATTGCAAAGAACTCCATTATTTTAAATATAAAAATTAAAAAAACACAATTTTGAGAATACCTTTACTACCTGAAATCCATCCTTATAATGTTTAGTTGCCCATATCTTAATAATTTAAAAAGGTAAACACCCAACTATTGTATGTATTTGTAAAGCTATTAACTGTATCCTCTGTATTATTATTAAGGTTTTTCCAAAATATTTGTATATAAACTCAAGAATAATAGCTATGTTTATTAGTTGATAATGGCCTAAACAGCCGAAAAGATCGTCCTATGATTCTTCCACTGAGGCTGCATCATTGGAATATAATATAATTTTGATGACCTCATCACCCATCCTGTAGTCTAATCCCAGAGCTGCCATTTCTTCTTTGATCTCGTCATAATTAAATTAAACAGGAAGGGTCACACACTGTCCCTTTGTCTATTTCACCATTTCAAAGAAATTTCTAATTTTTTTTTTTGCAGTACTATGAGTTGATCTTTGATCATGCGGAGGGTTTCTAGCGATTAGTTAGTTACCTATCTACCGATCCTCGTAATGAGTGTGGGTTGTTAGGTTTGCTGAGGTGTTATTACGCCGTTTACATGGGGCACACCGTTTGGAAAACACTGCCTGAAATACTGCACCAAAGCACCGTATCAGGTTTGTTTCCGAGAGCGAGCGGTTCAGCGATATCGCGTGGCGAACACGGTTACAGCCGACACGAATAATAAAGTTGAAATATGTAGTTAAAAATACTTTATTGCATACTAAAAACCCCTTTATCGTGCTATGTAAAATCCCTTTAGATGGTGGAAACGCGACACAAGAGAAAGGATCTGATGCATGCACCCTCATCCCACATTTAATTATAATTTAATATAATTTCCGCACTCGATGCGAGACCCTTTGCATTTCTAAAGAGGCATACTGACAGTCCTTCTTCGATCGATAATGCGAATTATCAACAAACATTCGTTAAACTAATTGTTAACTTTTCACTAACTCGTCGTTAATTTTGGTACCCAAAAATTAATTCGAAATAAACATCCCGTAAATTTCGGAATTACTCGAACCATTTCCGGGATTTATAAATACTTTAAACT
>JADDOH010011344.1:0-96203 GCA_016648135.1 Agrypnia vestita | reverse complement strand
ACATCCCTGATAATGCAACGGATAACTATATTTATTTCCTGGCTGTTCATAATCAAACATTATCCAGATGCTTGTATTCAAAAAGCAACCTAAATCCATTGCCGTGTTTCAAAATGTACTTAAGTACATTTAAAAAGTTCAAATAACTCACGAAATACATGTTATTTGAATGTTTTATATTCAGTTTCTTTCGCCAATAGTTTTTATTTCATACTAGCCATATGCCCGTGAAAAATCACGGTAAAACTGGTGGGCGACCGTTGCGTGTTGCGCGCTGATTTCGTGTCACACTCTAATTATCTACTTCAGTTAGTTATGAACATTACGTACAAACAGACAACGTAATTATTAAACAAAATTATTTAAAATTCAGAATATTTTGAGTTTGTTCAAATCTTTCAGAACAGTGCTGGATTTATGTCACAGAGACATTATTAATCAATTAGTGTATATTATAGATATCTCACAGAGACGAAACTGTATTAATTATGGGAAAGTAGGTATACAAGTCATTTGGGTGTAACAGGACTTATGACCTGTCTTTTTATGGTTGGCTTAATATATACAACTTCCAAAAAATGAATAAGCATGGTATATTCTATCATGGGTGGAAATGGCGAATGTTACAATTGTGTAAAGTGATCACTTAAGCCAACCATAAAAAGACAGGTCATAAGTCCTGTTACACCCAAATGACTTCTATACCTACTTTCTCATAATTAATACAGTTTCGTCTCTGTGAGATATCTATAATATACACTAAAATTATTTAAATTATTCATGTTATAAATAAGATGTAAAACAGTTTTCTGTAATTTGCTAAAAATAATTAATGGCGTTGTTAGGTCGGTTTTGATTACATCTACTCAATTCAAAAATCTTAGCAGAAGATCTGATACATCGACCGACATCAACCACTTCCCTAACTAGCTAATTTAACATCACGCTGATACCAAAGGAATGGCCAAAGATAATAGAACGCCACAAGTTTCTTGCCACGTCTTCTAGTATCTTCTAGTAGACCAAATTGATTAATCAATTAAAAAGACACAGACAAATATCAAATCAACTAAAAAAAATGTTTTCTGCTACCTGCACACGAAACCGGATCTCTTATCTATTAGGAAAAGCAACGCGGTTAAAAGTAATGTGATATGTGATATAGACATTAATATGCACAAATAGTCGAAACGATATAGACCTTACAAAGGTTTGTCGAATTCGTTTCAATGCAAATAAGCCGTTCGTACCACGGATCTAATAAACTTTGCTAATTCACTCAAATATCTCACTGACGATAGATTGCCGGGCTCTCGGTACCTGCTACTACCTGGTGTGAAAAAGTTCGTCCATCACTCATTCAGATCACGTGCCCACTCGGGGTAGAAATTCATCCCCCCGCGAAGATTATCTGGGGGTTTCAACCCCCCCCTCGCGCGGCGCCCGATCCATTTCTTTTATTTTCATTCGGCTAAGCCAACATCGTTCGTGCAGCATTGTGACAACCAATTTATTTCACCGGTTATGGAAGTCAACCAGCCCCCGCTCTAAATGGAGAAGAGCCTTCTTTTGCCAAGACGAGCCTTAATAGCAAAAGGCTGCGCGGGTCCCTAATGTCTTACATTATGTAAGTTATAATGGCTTATTGTATGAAGCGAGATTCATGAATGGTATGCTAATGTTAAATGTTTTTTCGATTACCCACCCTTGAAAGTTTAATTAGAACTGTTTATACTAGTTTAATTAGAAGGTTCATAATACAAGTGTCAAAGTGTTGAGCAGTTATAAATATCCCCTCTCTTAAATAAATATAAAAAGTGGTAAAAAAATAGTTACATCTGGTGTGTTATATATCAAGAGATTTGTCTTGAAAAGATCTACATGGTGGCATTTCTGAATTTTACCGGAAAATAAGGTGTTTCAATATACACCATTATTAATCAATTTACTATAAATATTGTGAGAAAATGTGAAGTGTCGCCCTGAAATCAAGATTTATTATATATATAAGCAAAATGTTAACACCTTTTATTTTATTTTAAGAAAATATTTTATCAACGTGTTGTCAATGACCCTAAGAGTTAGTCCTATCGAGATATATGCAAGTACATACAATTAACTAACATTTCCAAACAGTAGTAAGTTATTTATTCATCAATTCCGTAGTAGGTTTTTGTAGTATATATAAAGTACAAGAATTTTTACACACCTAGCATTAAAACAGGTTTAATAATAATAAACCTAAAAATTTAATATAAATAAAACTTGATGAAAGAGAAATTAAAAACCATTAAAACACTTTTAAAAAATGAATATATAAATATCTATAAAATAGTAACAATGATAATAAACTCAGATAAATAATAAAAATATAGATAGAAACAAAACACATTTAAAGGAGAAATGCACAATTACTAAAACACAATTAATAAATATATATAAACAATGATTAGTACATAAGTTAATAGTAATAATTTAAACCTTTAAAAATAATAATAAAGTGAAAATAAAGAATAGGCAGCAAAAAATTAATTTAGAACGGTACCTACTAATTCAAAGACAGAAAAAATTAGTCCATTAAACTGTTCTCAATTCTAACTAACTAACTAACTAACCATCACGCCGTTTCCCCGCAGGGGTAGGCAGAGAGGATTGAACGCCACACTCTTCTATCCTGGCACACCACTTTTGCTTCGGCCACATTCATACATCTTCTCATACACGTTCTACGGTTGTTGCGGCTTTTAATAGGGCCATCCTCAAATACTTGTAGTACCTGATCGTGCCAGGTCTTTCGCGGACGCCCTCTATTCCTGTTGCCTCCAATATTCGCCTCATATATTTTCTTAACCATCCTTTCCTCATTTCAGCACTCCTTTCTTTATTCTATCTACCACACTACAACTGGCATATTCTAATTCTAATTATTTTGTAAACTATTTATTCATGTTGCCTTTAATACTCGGTATGATATAAGTATGTTCATTTTGGAACAAGTCCAACATGATACACATGCGTCCTGTTTGGACGAGAAAAGTTTTGTTTAATGTATAGGATCTTTGTTCGGAACAGAATTCGCGTGTGTCTACTAGTGCGAGTTTATGTCCTCGTTCTTGTTCGGCGCAGGGGAAAGCTAATTACTGAGAATCTGCAGGAACTTGAGAAGTGGGAGCAAATTAATCAAGGAAATCTTTGGACGGATGTCAAAAACTTGGTAGAGAAGTGTCGCACCAACAAAACCCAAACAGACCGTAACACATTGTTTGGAATGACCGAAAATGTCATATTTCCAAAATATATACAGGGTTATTTGGAAAACATTAACCTCGCAGGACTATATTCCTGCCTTGATTATGAGTTGAAAATGTTCAAGCTATTATGACCTAATATCAATAGTTAAGTAGATATGCGACAACAAAGTTTGCATTTTTTTTCAATAATTCTGACTTTTTTTTGTGAAACCTTGGACTATCATTACGATACTTTTATCGTATATGAAAAATTTATTCTCTTTAATACAAATCAAATAAAAACCTTCGAATTCCAATTGGAATTTTTTCAGAGTTTTTATCATTATATTTAACTTGTATTGAAACGAATGAATTTTTCGTAATCGATATGATAGTCCATAATGATAGTCCAACGTTTTACAAAAAATAAGTCACAAATATTGAAAAAAGTGCAAACTTTGATTTCGCATATCTCTATAACTATTAATATTAGGTCATGATAGCCTGAACATTTTCGACTCATAATCAAGGCAGTAATCTTCTGGCAATGTTTGTGCTGCTAGCGAAGTTATTAATGTTTTCCAAATAACCCTGTATAAGTAGAAAGAAGGCAGAAGTAAAGCTCTTTTAATAGATTTTTAATAAACATCAAACCTGGTGATTCTCAATCAGCTCAAAATAGGGAAATATGAATTTCTAAATTTTCGTTTATTTCATCTAATCGTTCTTGTATTTATGTATTTTAGTATCAAGCAATGCAATTTAATTGAAAGATGGAATCCTTCTATTAAAATTAAAGGCCGCATTGAGCAAGCTCATGCGACTTTAACCCGCACAAAAAACATTTGATTTGTATCCAAATTAAAGAATTTTTAATATTCGATAAAAGTTACTATAATGATTATCCAATTTTTCATTAAAAAAATTTGGAAACATTGTAAATATCACAAAAAAAAACCGATTGTTTTTTTCACATCAATATTCTTACGATTTGTGCTTTTAAAAAATAGGACTAACTTGCTGGTCTGGAGTGAGGTTTAAACCCACGATCTTTGGATCACGAGGCGAGAGTCCTAACCACGAGACCAACAAGCTACTCATTGTCTTTGCCTCGCTTATTTGCATAACTATTTATATAAGGAAATTGTTGCGTGGAAATTTTTGACTCATATTTAGTTAATACGTCTTTCAAAGATAATCTTTCACTTTGTGGTGAAATAATTAATGAATAAATTTATTATAATGAATTTATTCATAATTTAGGTAGGAATCTTGTTGGGTACTTTAAACTAGTTTTCGTATTTATTTTTTTATTTATTTATTTAACGCCCTTTTGGGCTTTTACAATATACAGAATATTTTTTTTTTAATATAACATAAGACAGTTAAAATTAAAATTCAGTTAAAAGTTACAATAATAATAGTTAAAAAATAATAATAATAATACAGAAAAACATAAAAACATAAGATAAAATAATAATAAAGTTAAAGGTAGAAATAATAATAGTTAAAGGTAAAATAGAAAGATTTATTGTCCATTTCCATTTTGTTGGGATGTAAACAATTGTATCAGCTTTGTCCTATACACAGTTATACTATCAGCAAAAATGTCAGCCGCCTCTGCATGCTCATTCCCTAATGAGTGTAATCTGGGAATTACAGAGTTTGCTAATGCATTAGTTCTGACACTTCCACTATAATAGAACAATGCACTGTGTCTTGATGACCTCGATGGAGCATATAAGTCGATCAGACTGTTCTGTACATATGGGTACCATAATAGTGGTATTATGACAAATGGATCAATCGAAAAAAAAATTGTTTGTTGTCGTTCTGTTGATGCGGTTTCCATATTATTGATGACACGTTTTCGTATTTGACATGACGTAAAACGAAAAAAACGGTTTAAACATACCTACTAGGGTTTTTGAATAGCGGATTTTTTCAAAACCGATATTAATACCAAATATTTTTTCTCAACACCGGGATCTCGGGATATTCTTTTTGGAAGTAGGTATTTCTCTAGAAGGTATTTTCTCAAGTTAATAAAACAAACAAGTTTTTCATGCAAAATCATTATTTTTTTACAATAATAATTACGTCAGATCGGTATTTTATTAAGTTAATTCGTGTTATACAAATTATGACCTAAATTCCGACAATAATCAGTTTTGTCTCTCTTTCAAACTAATCATATCTTCAAAAAATATTACAATAATAGCCTAAAACATTTCTGTAATAATAATCATCTTGACAATGAAGGGTTTTTAGCCTATAATAAAGGTAATCAACATAGATTAAGCCAACAAATGTTTAATAACAGGATTCTGGTAATGGACAATTCAGTACCGGTATTGAAAAGGTCTTAACTCTTAAAAGACTGTGCTAAAAAAAAACTTTGGGGACGGTGGAGTAACACAGCGTTACCTGATTAAAAATCGGCATAGTTTTTAATATGTGAAAAAATATACATATACACAATACAGATAAGACTTTTTAAAGGTCCCTTTATATAATTATGTAAGGTTAATATACATATTTGCATTATTTTAGTAAATTATTACAAAATCATGGCAAATCGAATTTGCGTGCGCTTCCGCCGACGTTTCAATAGCAACTGAATACAACGACGCGGTCGCCTGCTCGCTTCAGTCGCATGCACTCCGTCTTTGTCTAGCACGTGTTACCCGACTCTATCGTACTCTTTCTATATTGTTTTTTCTTTCGCCGAAACCCAAGCAACCGCCATCTCTGTCCTACATGAAATGTATGGTATCGTCGTGCTCTTTCTTGCTCGATTTAACTGCGATGCACAATATACTGCTCTCTCTTACACACTGGCCGAAAATACGAGAGTAATGAACAAATATTTTTTAATTAAAAAATCCGTACATTCTTAACACTTTAATTTAGTAATTTTGGTGTGAAAATGTCTATTCGATGATTACACAAAATGTGACGCTTTAGTTTTCGTAAATAAGGTAGATATTTCATATTTTGTATGACAGGTAGACCTACATTACATCACCGACACACGGGAGTTAAAAAAGTCCAGGATCTCGGTATTGGCTGATACTGGGATCCCGGTATTGGAAGCCTTAACATATAGGTACACGTTAAGGTGTTTAAAAACATTTTTTTTTATCGCGGCACACTTTTATATACTTTCAAGAGCCAAAAAAAAGATTTTTTTGGCTCTTGAAAGTGTATAAGTATACAAAAAGTATTTTTTTATTTTTCACTCAAATCAATTTAAGGAATTACTACCATTGATCAATCTTTCGAAAATATGCGAAAGGCAATAATTGCTTCAGACCAAACGTGTCACTGCAGGTTGAATACATCCCTCTACCGACCCCCGTGGTATTTAAAAAAAAATAGTGATCATATTTAAACATGTTGGTAAACAGTTAGAATTTTCGAGAAATAATACCTTTTGTTCTTAAACTGAATTTACGGTCATGCCATGTAATGGCGTTAGCAAGAGAAATGAGTTAAAAAAAACAGAAAATGACATCTGTGGTATCTGTCTGTAGAGCGAGTTTCTCTTGCACACTTCGATGATGAAGTTTACTCGGAAACTTGGAGGTTGGTTACTGCCCTCGAAATCAAGGATCCGAAAGTTCTTCAACTCTCAAAAATGCTCTCTTTGTGGTTAAAAACTTAGTAGATTTGGTTGCAAATCATATGTATATTGAATTTTTTTAACAAAATCACCGTTTCGTGTGATTTGACGAAATAATAATAATAATAATAATTGGATAATTTGTATAGCGCCGTTTTCGCGAAATACTCACCTCAAGGGCGCTTTACACAGAGAAATTATTATCTTACAAGAAAACTTACTGCTAGAAAAGAAAAAACTTATTTACTATTACTTATTCTCTAGGTGGCATACAAGAAGTGGAATTAAAATTGAGTACTATAGTAGTTTGTGAGTCCCTGAAAGAATTATGTGTTTTCGCGAAGTGCACAATATGAGTGGAAAACATTAGCTAGCGTTGTTGTGGTCAGATTCTATAGGTTTTTATAGGATTGTCTGAATAAATGCGTCTTAAGTTGTTTTTTGAACAGTGGTAAGCTGTCAGTTTGTCTCAGTTTATTAGGTAGTTTGTTCCATAACTTTGGTCCAGCCACCGCGAAAGCACGATCACCGAAATTAGTTTTGTGGACGCGATTTACTTCAGCTAACCTATTTGTATTAGATGTTGATGCTGAGCGAAGTGTTAGTTGTCTATTATTTGTGGAGAATGGAATGCAGAAGTCGGTTATGTATTGAGGGGCCATGTTGTGAATAGCCTTAAATATTGAAAGGCAAAGCTTATATTCAATCCTCTCTGGACATCTAAGCCAGTGAAGGTTTTGAAGATGGTTTGAGATGTTCGCAAACTTTGAAACGCCGGTAGTGAGTCTTGCGGCGGCATTAAATGCAGATTGTAATTTGTTTATTTCCTGTTTCGGGAGATGAGCGTAGATACCATTACAGTAGTCTAAGCGAGAGATAACGTATGCCTTTATTAGTGATTTTGTTGCTATAAATATGTTAGGAAATGGAAGGACGATGATAAATACAATAATGCTAAGACATTTTGTACATTCTAAGAAAGTTTTAAATTATATGGTAGAGAGAGAAGTTCTCATGTAAGTATCATCGGTGGTGTGAATAGATCGTCTCAACTCTACCGATGAAGAGCAGAAGCAATATTTACTTAAATATTTATTGTATTATTTGTATGTACCTACTTATATTTTATTAATTACACCTACGTGTTTTGGAAAAAACTTTCCATCGTCAGGCTGTTTTATAAATGTCGAAATATCAAAATGAATGAATGAATGTCTTTTGTTTTTTAAAATTATATGAAAAATTTTTTTTTAGCATTCTTGCTGAAATTTTTGATTACACAAAATTATTGAAAATTTTTTTAGAATCGGGCTAGTAATTAAATTTAATTGATTATTAATAATATTTTGTTTACTATTACATGCTTTACTAATTAATAATGAATCTAAAATATTCTATTTCAGACCAAAATTATTTATGTGTAAAATAGAAAGCCCTAAATTTTTATCAAAACCGTGATCATTTTCTAATAAATGATTTGCAAATTTAGAAATAAGAAAAAAAACAATATTTACTCATGGCGGAAAAAGATTGTTGACGAAGATTTCCAGGCTCAAAAAAGTTCTCGTTGACATTTTCTTTTACTTTTTCTTCTTCTACCCCTTAACCTACTAGGTCGGGGTCCTTGCACCGCATAGGAGGTTGCAACTCTCCCTATCTTGGGCTTTCTGAGCTTTCCACGTCAGCCCAATTTAGTTGCAACCTCGCTTTGCAGCAGTCCTCCAACTGTCTTCTAGTCTTGCCTGGAATATCCGCTTTGACATCATCTTAAATAATTATCTATCATTCCTTTTATTTATTTTTTAAATGTTCATGTAATTATTTCAATCTAGAGATTACCTAAATTATCGTAAAAAATTACTTTAAATAAATTTTTACAGTTTAAATACCAAGTTACATTTCTTAGTTAAAACTTACATTTTCACAACCTCTAAAAGTCCTTAATAAAACCTGAAAAACTACAGTGTAGGTTTTTATGCATATGAAAACATGAAAGAATGCCTGATAGAAAAAATATATTGTTAAAAAGATTCATACATTTTTGAAGCACCCTAATAAATATATAATATTGTGAGAGATGTATTATTAGTGTTCTTAGAATTTATATGAAATAATTAGGCATTCTAAACAAACGGTTAGGGGTAAAAATAGACGAATCATAACGTATCAAAACAAATATTTAATTTAAACCACTAATCACGACTAGCTTCGGGCAAAATTATAGGTTGGTACACATGAGTACGTAATATTAATTACTGTTAATAACAAGTTACTATATGTTAATTTATAGTTATACAAAGGTAGATCTAGAATTTCATGTTGTTTGTCATAATATTATGATCATTAATCTTTTTATCATAGACTTAACATAGTTATTTAATTAAAATTATTAGATAATGTCATATACAATTGACAAAATTTTGATTTCGACGTGTATAACTATAAATGATTAATTTAACCAAAATTCGTATCATATAAGCCTCTTTGACTCAGTTAACTGATTTAGAATTTTATTTCATCATCGTTTTTTGTACACATTCTTTCTGATTGCAGTGGCATCGAATCCGTTTTAATTAAATTAAATTTAATTAAAAATTAAACCGCTTAAATCAAAGCGATTTATGTAAGGACATCTAAATTTGGTCCCCTAAAATAGAAGGGAAATGAATGAAAAGATTATAATTAATTAATGTTTTTATTTTATCACGAAAGCCAATGAACTCAAATTTAACTAGAGCACTGTTATTTAATTCAAACTAATTTTGCATTTGCGAAACACTAGAATATTCTCATGTCTGTCATCGCACTTATACATTATCAAACCTCTGGTAGGTACTTTATTTATTTCACTCCTTGATAAAACGCGCACCGAATTGCCGCTGGTTTCACTTGTATGGCTTCACTGTCAAAACAATTGTTTTTGGTGTAGCTGTAACGTCGTCCTTTATATAAATAATGTCATTTCGCGAAAGTTCGCGTATGATCGACTGATTTATATTTCTATAAAATGATTCTTAAACATTCCAGATCGAAGTGCCAAAGTGTAATTACTCGATTATACGTGATATTTTTTGATAACTGATCTAATGACAATATTTACTGTATAGAAAATAGATTATGGCATGTTCGTTTTTGTAATTTTTCTTATTTGCCTCATGGGACTTAGAAGTCCATAACCGCAGCCGTAACGACAATAGAGCGCCATTTGTTCGTTGACGTCGCATTTTATTCTACTTTGATGTTTAGTGTACTCCTCTTCTTCTTCCAGATCTGTTTTGACTTAATTTTGCAGTGATAATATTAGCTTTGTGCATATAACCAGATTAATCTTAACCTGTAACATGTCTCCAGGCTTTAACTTTCTTCAAGATGTCTGGGGATGTTTTGCGTCATTCCCAAAGTTCCAGAATCTGTAACCTCTTCCGATCTCGATAGGTTATCTCGAAATTGGGCAGCAAGTATTGCCTTGGACTTTATTTTCGAAGACCTTAGAAGATTATAGTAGATAAAAAAAAACAGAATTCAGATACCAATAACAATGTTCTTAGGTTTTCACGGCCACTCAGGATGCAGGGTCCATCATCATGATAGACCCTGCAATGGGATCCGAAATACTCCAGAAGACACAAACCAGAAAATTCAGATACCAATGTATGGAAAGTATGAAACATTGCTAGAATTTTAATAATAAGCCATCCACAATTTTGTAAGTATATTTATAATAATTTGGTGACCAATTATAATATAATTTAACATTCCCTCTTGGAATCTACGCACCAAATATTAATACAAAATAAATATTAATTTTGATCCTTAGAAACATTTATTTCACCTTCACTATTCGAGAAATTTTGTATTGAAAAGATGAATTCGGAGTGATATCGAAATCAATTTTATTTATGGTGTGAATGCGTAAAGTAGTAAGGGATGCGAATCTAATCTGGATTCGCCTTCGGAAAGGCTATGGATGGAGCCCTTCGCCTTACAGTACATAATCATGAAAAAGGTTGTTTAAATATAAATCCATTCATATACCTTTTTATATTAGCTCACACTACCAAGGATTACTCTCAATGATTAAAAGTTGATTACTTTTTACACAAATATATACAAAACACAAAAACCAGGTAATATAATACATTTTAAAATAAACGTTTCTTTTGAGTAATATGCAAGCATACATAGAATTTTCTATTGAAGAAACATTATTGCATAATCCTATCATTTGTTTAATCCAAGCTTCTGTCTTAAAATATGTTATGGTGATCTTATTTCCTGATCTTTTCGCTACAGTTTTATGGAATTTTCTGTCATAAATGAATACGCTGGATGAGGTTTTGGTTAGTGATTATTTCGAATTTTACAGAAAAGCAAAAGAAAGCTTTGTCAATCTGATTTTGTCAATGTTTGGATAAACAAATATTTGTTTATCCAACACACATATGAAAATCGTTTAATAATGAAAGAATTATTGATAAAATCTGATTAAAAAAAAATTATTTTGCTCTCCTGTAAGGTTCGAAATAATTACTAACGCCCTTTTGGCTTTCTACCCTCAATATAGTCTATATATTCTATATCTAAACCATAAAGTCTATATACTCTATAACTGTACTATATATTCTGTATAAATATTCTTATAGTGCATTATCAAAGATGATGATATCGTAATAAAACTAATCGGTTTGAAAACTAGTCATCTTGATAGTGATAGTCATCGTGAAACAACAGGAACTTAACATAATACAAGTCGTTTCGAACCATGGTTTCGACATGGCCGAAACACACAAAGGTCTACAATACCAACATAGGTTATTTCTCTCCTCTGCCTGAATGCTAAACCAGTACAACGAGGTCACGTCACGTAACCCCAACATCGACATATTTCACATGACACAACCTCAGTTTAAGAGAGAAATTATATCGCTCCTGACCGAAAATAGTTTGAGCGTGTAAGACAGATTCTTCGGAAATCAACCTAAATAAAAATTTTATAGCCACAAAGCGCGGGTACACATTTTCTGACTTAGTTGACCTGGGAGCCTACATGCCTATTATGTCTTGCCGAGAATGTGAACTTCGTTCATCTTGTAATCACTTATTGTAGTATACTTATATTGTATAATGTATTAATGTTTTATTTTAATGTATTATCGTAAATTGTAACTGTACTAATCACCTTGTCCTAAATGACTATCCATTAGGGTCATTCTGACCGATAGTCTGATTTGAGTCGATAGTTTTTAAATTAAAAAATAAATAAAAAATGGTATTGTAAGCCATAACTTAAAAATATTAATACTTACACGTCAATAGTGAAGCAAAGAGAGCCCTTTACTGATACATCATGATGGAAGAGCAAGGGGTCCACTCGTGACCCGGTACTCTGGTTGCCATGAGATAAAGTAAGGTAAGGTACTTAGGCCCGGTTGTTTCAAGTTCGATCAAAGTAAGCGGTCGATAAAAGCATAGATTTTTACGAAAACGGATCGTCTGATTGGCGGAGAACGTAAAAATCTATGCTTTAAGAGAACGCTTACTTTAATCCAACTTGAAACAACCGGGCCTTACACGTCGCATCAGCAGCACCATCCTTCATGATGCCTTCAATGGAATCCGAAACATTGGCAGTATAAGTAAGATACGTGTCAGATGAACAAATAAAATGCTATCCTAATTTTTTAAACGGCGGGTTGGTGAAAAACGCAAAAATGTACGCTTTTTTGTTAACATTTAGTATTACTACTGATAAAACAACCAGCCCTCAATCTTTTGATTTCTAGGATTCATTGCAATGTTTCAAATCGTAATGTATCCAGTGACTAAAAACAAAACTTTTTCATCTTATTATGATTTAAGGGAGAGAAGAAAATACGGCCGAGTGAAGGAATCGAGCGAAATTTATTAAATCAGGCTGTGTAGGTCTTTTCAATACATCAAAGCCTTAGACTTGTAATATTTATATACTTTTACAGACAGCTTTGCATCAAGGCTAGAATTTCTTTTGAAATAGTTTAATATCAGATGTAAATAAACGAAAAACTGTACGGAACTGTATACTATTGGCTACGGTCGCCTTGAAAGTACTGCTTATCCGTCTACAAGCTGGCTTAACCGGCGTTTTCATTTATGGAAGTAGGCTTGGAACTCGTTTCCCGGATTATTTTTGAGTACCTGCGTCATATTCTGTTGGACATCAGTTATTTGAGAAAATCTTCACATATCGCTCTTAGGATAATTTGAATGAGGTTGAGTCATCGCTTTTTGGCTAGAAGTCAAGAGAGCGCACTGCTATTTATCTCAATTTCGATTGTTCATTTTTGCAAAGCTCACAAAAAAATATTTTTCATCTTACCAATAATAAACTTGGTTTAGAGTGGATCCATCACTAGTGTGATGGATCCACTCTTGATGCTTTCAGAGTTTCCGATTTCTGTTTCTATAAGGGACCCCACATTTAAAGTTTTGCCATAGAATCAACTTTAATTTGTAAAGGGTCAATTTTGAGTTGTTTATTTAAATTAAAATAAGAAATTTTAAAGATATTCAAGCGTTTCAATTGGTAGTTAACCTATATAGAACTTAAATCAAATATTTTACTTGTACTTAAATTCGTTGAATGTTTCCATTAAATCAAGCTCCACCACTAGTTACCCCCTTCCCCACACATAACCCATCCACCTCTATCGGTACCTAAGTTATTTTAGTTTAGTTTAGTGTAGATGAGAACATCTGTAACTCTAGAAACTAGTCGTGTTTATAACTTAAACTCAAAAAGTATTTTATTTATATATAAATTATCATGTCATTCCGCAAAATAAATTAATAATATAAATTCGTTGTGTGTGTTTTCAGCGATGAAACATAATAATTTCGTTATCTGTCTGTCTGTCCCCGTAACTTCGGGCAACGTCCGTAATTGCGTTCAAATTTACGGCTAAAATAAATAAATTAAACGGCCGGAGATGGGTCTTGAACCCCGGGCCACCAAACACGAACCGGCTGCTTCACGCATGTTGCTGCGTCCACCTCTCCTTGGAGCGCCAAAAAAGTGCTATGAATAAACTATAAACTGGGGCTAAGCAAAGACGCGAACCAAGATTCCGTCCTTTTTGACAGGTTGTAGCTAGTTTACACTAAACAGAGAAAAAGATCTACCAAGAGAGGGGTTGAGGTACTGATACACATGCTTATTAGTGACACGTGAGCATGCGTAGTATTGACCTTCTGTAGGCCTTGCTTATTAGTGGCATGTGTGTAAGCACATTGATAGTAATAAGCTTGCTGATTAGTGGCATGCTCAAAAATCAACCGCCGGTTGATTTATGAGCATGCTAATGTCATTCACCATGAGAAGGGGTATCTTTGAAGCACGTGTGAACATGCTTGCTTATTATGAGCAGGCTTATGTCATTCGCGGGCTTCGCGGCTAGTATAATTAATGCGATCTTCTCAGTCCGCGACATATGAAACAAATATGGCGCGTTGGGGAGATGATAAAACATTACTTTTCGTGACTTATTATAGGAATCACGAATGTCTGTGGAATACTCGATCACCATTGTGTAAAAATAATAAAGCAAGAAATAATGTTTATAAAACTTTATTATAAGGCATGAATGATACAAATCATACAATAAAAATTATAATAACTAAAATCAAAAATGTGCGGATGGAAACTAGGGAACTGTTTTGATTTATTGGTTCACTTGAATTTTCTATTTCAGTTTGAAAAGTTTCCATTTTGAACAAGAGCGTCTCTATTCTATGACAAGAGTATGCCACTAATAAGCATGTGTGTTTGATTGTTAGCTTTGAACATGCTTATTTATGAGCGTGCTTAAAATTAGCATGCTAATAATGAGTAAGTGTGTACAGTTGTTAGGACATGCTTATTAGTGGCATGCTCATTAGCGTGCCACTAATAAGCTTGTGTATCTTTACCTTTAGACATTATCATCACAATGTCTTCACCCTTAATTGAGAATGTCGATTAGCGAGCACGCGGACCGCGCCATAAATTTGAATATTATTTCAAAAAATGTAAAATGATTTAACCTTCCGCATGCAAATGCGTGTTTACTCTGGGCAAACATCACACGTTTTTATACGCGCGCTAAAAAGTGTACTTAGGCCTCAAAGTTCCGCTTTTCAATAAGCGCCGGCCTTTATCATTGTTTTTTTTACGATTTTATCATTTTTATTGCCCTCCGCCGGCCAGTGGGGGCCTGGGCGGCGTCACTCACAAAACCCGCTGTGTATAATTAAACAGTTATCATAAAAGTGTAAAGCCAATAAAATTTTGCGGACGGTGCGAGGCGGGGAGGGGGTGTGGAGGGTCGAAAAACAATAAACAAAGCGTAACTTTGTTGATTTTTTAGTGTTACAGTTGTTAATTTTCTGGTTTTAATATTTTTCCACGGCCTCGCCGTATAATAAAAATATTATTAGCGGTACATTGTGTATCGTTTCGCGGCCGGCTTGAATTTCTTTGGTGATTTTGGTAATATACGGAACAATTTACAATTAAAATTTAACGATATTTCGCTGTTTTGAGTTGGTGAGATTTTATTAAATGCCATCTCCTAATCGTTCAACATGAGCCCTCAGTGCTTTTCATTCGTGGTACTTGCCGCTCAACTGATGTAGTCGTCAACATTTATTCTGAAAACTTAATTTGAAATCTCGACTCGAGAAACTTCTTGCAAATTGGTTATGCCGAAATTTTTGGTTGACTATTCAAGTTTGGGTTTACTGGGGTATTATGCCGTGTTGTTACGACCTTTCGGGCCGACGTTTCGGATCCCATTGCAGGGTCCATCATCAGGACTGATGTGTTGTCTTGAATGTTGGTGTTGTGATTAAGTATCGGCTTGCAATACCGTGCCGAAGTCATGATGTGTTGTATTGTGTTGTATGTAAGATTCATCTGTTGTCTGATTACTATCTCTGTGGAGTCTGCGACGAGAATGACTTTGAAGCGCCGGATACCAAGATGTTTTTAATTTGAGACCATCATCTCTATTAATGTTTATCGGATGCTTGTAGATTTCTAGTGCTTCCTTGATAAGACGCGCATGGTGACTCTTAGGCTTTCCAAGGATTTTCGGTTCGAATGCAAAACGATGGCCAGTATCCAGAAAATGCTCAGCCAGTGCTGATTTTTCTGGATGACCGAGTTTGCATGCCCGTTTGTGCTCGTTGACCCTTTTGGAAATGATACGCGCCGTTTGTCCCACGTATACTTTATCGCAGTCTTGACAATCGAGTCTATACACACCGTCTGTTTCTAAGCGATCTCGATCCTTCGCTGATCTCAACATGTCCTTAATTTTGGAGTCGGTACCAAAAACTGTCTTAATGTCTCTTTTCTTGGTTGACTATTTTAATTAGGTTCTCTGGCGAATTTGTTCGCTAGACCTTTTTATTAAGGCTTTGATTTCTATTTGACATTGATGTTGAAAGTCTCTACCTTGGCTCAGAATATATTTAAATGCACCAGAAGCACATACCTGCTGGTGGTTATTGTGTGCTATTCAAGCGAACTCATTTATCCTTAAAATATGTCTTCCGCTTTGGTCCTATTGGATATGATCTATATCTCTGATTTCTGAGATACCTATTTGTTTCTAAAGTTTGTTTTTATTTCCTAGATGATCCAAAGTCTAGCAGTATAACGAGATAAGTTATTTATTTAAATAAATCTTACCGTTTAAATGCTGATACAGTTTGGCCGTTATATAAAAAAATTTCTATCACTTATTTAAAAATTATATACATGAAATAATTTCATAAAAGAGACATGTGTAAAGATAAATATATAACAAGATATATAAACGGCCTTCAGATTAAAGACATCAGGTGTTTGCAAATGTTGATATACTTAACATTATTCAAATTAAAAAAAAAACTATTCTAAGACCAACCTTCATTTTAGTATAGTCAAAATTAAATAGTTTTTATTATGAGAAAAATAGCCTAAAAATGTATTAGATATTTTTATTTTAATGTAATTCAATATAGTAGGTAGGTACATCATTGATTTTTTTTTAAATTTATTTATTTCTTTTAAATTTATTTATAGATATAAATGAAGGTAGTTGCTTCACTAGACAATGTGTGTTCTGAAGCAACTACCTGTACAGTTTTTTTTTTAAGTTTGGACATTAGCAAGATATAATATATATAATATATATATATATATATTAGAGAATTATACATTTAGACATTGTATATAGGGAGTAAAATCATTCAAACAGAAGCCAACAAAGCGGTTACCAAATGTAGGCAGACTACAAAACGAAAGCAATGTGTCATATTTGACAGCTTTAATTTCATTGCAAAACAATTTTGTGACTCTATTAATATGGACTGTATTGATATGGCTATATTAATATGGATGACACATTGGTCTCATTTTTTGTCCTACCCACACCAAAGAGCCACCTTGTTATTTTCTGCTTGAATTCATGATCACTTCTTTCTGAAGTAATATCAGTCTGTATAATTCTTCTAAGCTGTCGATATTTGCAAATCAAAGTGGTTTCACATTTCAAAAGGGTGGAATCACTCAGCCACTTTATTTAAGAATGGAAATAGAGAGTGAGATTTGACTTGGAGGTCACGTGGTAGTCCACGTGCAATTGCATGCAAAGTGTAGTAAAATTCTAAAAAATGCTTCTATATACATATATGTGTACAAATAAATATAAAAACCCATCTGTTAGTTTAACAGTGGTAAATTATTATTTATTAATGTTTTTACTACACTATTAAAATTAGTAAATTTCATTCGCGGTATAAAACTAAAAAAGTAGTATTATTATTACTCTTATTCTCATATTGACAAGTTGTGATTGATATTAATGCACAAGGTTGTCCTGTGTAGTAAATATTTTTATGAATCTTTATATATATAAATCTTTTTATACATTTTGTATACACTATGTATTTATAACATTATATACATAATAAAACAAAACAGTCTTCAATTATTCATATGTATAATATCTACATACACATATTGTACACGCAATTATTCAATATGATTTAATACTTAATGAGTTCTTAATTGCTTTGGGGTGTGAATATAGTAGAAGCTTGGTGTATTTAACAATTATATGGATTATTTATACGAGACGTTAAAATTATTGTCACGCGTTCGCGGCTATGGTGTTTTAGTGTAACACTTTGCTCTATGATAAAATTTATTTGGAACTTATAATGTTTATATATCAGACTCACAAGAATGTTCGCGCCCAAAAATGAAGCTTGAAAATTCGCTTCGTAATATATTGCTCGCAGAACGTAACTAACTTGGACCCAGCGCCATTCTAGAACCTTCGGGCTGCTCCACACTCCTCTATACCACTCGAGGATGTTCCAGAAGCTTCTGAAAGCAATATTGTGATTCACATACCTTCGGACCGGTTCTAGAAAATGGACTTTGGCACAAACGTTGCAACAATGAGCTCTATATACTATTTAAGGAGCTAAACGTCACAAAATTTATAAAACTGAGAAGACTTCGGTGGCTGGGTCATGTGGAGAGAATGACCGAGCATCAAGCACCAAAGTCCCTGCTAAACTCAAGGCTGATAGGGCTAAGGAGCTTAGGAAGTCCAAAATTAAAATGGAGCTATAACGTACTCAAAGACACATCTGCCTTGGAGCTTCTGAGCTGGAGAGAGCTGGCACAAAACCGATATGAGTGGAGGAAGAGAGTCTCTTGAAGAGTCCAAGACCGACCAGGGGTTGTAGAGCCAAGAGTGACGATGATGATTGTGATCCATTGATTGTGCCGGTCCCAAGCCTGGATAAAGGAGGAGGGCTTCCTTTCCTAAATCCTATCCCTCCCATAGACTTTTTCTGTGCCAAGATTGTGGTAACTAGCTCCTTTGGCGGCACTCCACCTTATCTCTCCCATAATCCCTACCCTCAATGGCACTCAACAAACCGATCGTCTCACCTTGGTGGCGGTGTGTTACCGGACCCATGTGCGGCGGGGTGTCCGGTGATTCTGATGACGTGCAACATCTTTCTCACTCTAAACAATGTCATATGCACAGCTTCGTCTAAGTTAGAATGGCGAGGGGATCCTCGATCACGAGGCCCGGCTATAACAACAACAACAATTTTACATCACATAATAAAGAAATGTTCTCACTGTTTTAATATGCACGGTTACAAAACATAGAATATTTTCACATTCAACATCAATGACCAAAACATTTATTAAATTTTTTAGAAGACGTTCCTGAACCTCGTGAAAGCTCATAGAAGCACCTTGTTCTTATTCTTTAATCGTAATACCCTTCTGGTGAACCAGAAACAAAACTAACGTATACAGACTCCAACGACAGCAAAACAAAATACTAAAAATGGTCTATGATCTGAAATACCGGACACCAACTGACACTGTATACCGTATAATACTTAAAATCATTCACAGACTAGCAATTGGCGAAATACAAGACGAAGACATACAATTACACAAAATACACGAAAAACACCAACAAAACACTAGAATGGCTCAAAACTATCGCATAACACACGTCAAAACAAACACTGGACAAACCCGACTAATTTGCAACGGATTAAAACTATACAACGACCTGCCACAACAGACCACCGACAAATTCAAAACAGATGTGACAAAAATGCTAAAACTAGGCCACAGTATAGTAAAGCATACAGTATTATATCTTCCTATAAACAGCCGAAACGACGCCCTTCGAAATCTCGGTATACTTCGGTCTGCGTGGTCGCCGCAGGGCTGCAGTAACGTACGGACGCAAGCAGTGTGAGACACTCCCACGCATACATTTACGTTAATTTATGTCACCCCAAACCATAAAGAGTCAGTCAATGAGCAGCCCTGGTGCGTGTTTAACCAAGTTTAAGTACCAAGCGGCCGTAGGTATTTATTTCAAGGACACTGCCTAGATAATATAGTAGAGATAATATAGTAAGGAGTGGCTTGTTGGTCTTGTGGTTAGGACACTGGCCTCGTGATCCAAAGGTCGCGGGTTCGAACCTCACTCCAGACTAGCAAGTTAGTCCTATTTTCACAGCACAAGCGTTTAGCTTAGTTTGAAAATAGTAAGAATATTGATGTGACACGTATTCCGTGTTCACATCTCTATTTATTAAAAAAAAAAAATATATATATATATATATACTGTATGTATTTATTATACTGTGACTCGGCCAACTATATAAAAATGACGTTGTATCTAAATTATATTATTATTATATTCGTATATTGAATCATGTTAAAATGTTATCCATAAACCTTTCAGGTTTCTATTATATTTTAAATAAAAAAATAATAATATCATTATTTTACCAACAATCCTAAATGCGTTTTTTTGTACCACCTGATGAAGCTTTGTGCTTTCTGTTTTAATGAGCGCTCTTATAAAACCCAGAACATTTACATGTTCACCATCAGCGAACATGTATTCGATTTATTTTTTTTGGAGAATAAAAGTTTCGCCATTCGATTCGCAATTGGACAAACAGCGGACAGCGCTTTAATTTGCGGCGCTGCCTGTAAGCGCGCCGGCCGATAGGGTGGAAGGAAAGAACATAACTCAAGGGAATATTCCGCCGCGCCGAGATATTAATCACGGGAGAAAAAGTAGGAAACGACAATTTATGAATTCACCGACTCGATCCCTCTGATCCCGCTATTTCCTATTAAACGTCTAACCTACTTATCAAACTGTCAGACGGCTGTTAACGCGTGTTTGGGTTCTATTATACACCATTTTATAGGAAAATTGCTCGTTCGTCTTTGAATTTCTTTTTTATTGTACTTGGACACGGAATAAGCTAAATCCTTGCACTAAAAAAAACCTTTGCAAGGATCAGATAGATTTCATTTTATTTATTCATTTATTTATAACAAATAGGTAAAGTGTACATTTATCCGATAGTTTAAAGAAAAAATAATAACATGTAAAAATAATCATGACTTAAATTGAAAGAAAATACTTAAAATACAGATACATACAAATATATAAATTTTTAAAGGAAGCAAACACTTGGTGGTGATACATTATAATTAAATAAATAAAAATAACTTTGTTATACACCACTTATATTTATTAAAAATCCAACCAGGTTTCGCTACTACCGTAGCTTCTTCGGGGATCTTATGCGCTTATATACCAGTGTATTGTATATACATTTGTATGTTTAGACAGTTAAGATCCCTGAAGAAGCTACGGTAGTAGTGAAACCTGGTTGGATTTTTAATAAATATAAGTGGTGTATAACAAAGTTATTTTTATTTATTTAAATGTATTAATGTATAGAGATACATTTGTTCTATATATAATGTAAAAAGCAAGTATATAACAAGCAGAAGCATAAGAAAGACAAAATATAATTGAAATTCAAAAACAAAAAAAGTAATCATATAGAGTAAAAAGCAATAGCACAACCTTATAAAGTCAGAATATTATAAAAAAATTACATAAAAATTAGTTATCTCACTCAAACAACAATCAAAACAAATACAACTCAATTATTTAAGTCCAATTTGACAAATACTAGTAATTTTTCAATATAACTTTTAAAATATGTTTTAATATTATACAGTAATTGGTAAAGACATCAAGTTGTTTGCTATTTTGTCTTTCGTTTGGTTTGGGTTTGTGTATTTACTTTAGTCTTTAGATACAAAAACAGAGCAGAGAATTATTTTAAATGTAAGCATTCTATTGCTGAGATATTTACCGGCTCCATTTATTCTGACCTTTTAGTTTCAAAATAATATTATATAATAAAATTATATTCAACTATGGATATTGAGTATATTGTGAGATATAAAATGCTCTGCTACGCAAGATATAAACGAAGTTTCACTTGGGTATCTTATTATGTCATTGTTTTACTATCACTTATTTAATTATGTTATTACTTCATTATATATTAACTTTTCTATTCTAATGCTACTTACTGTTCGTGTCTTCTATTTTTATTTGTTCTTCTTAATGTTTATATATTTAAAATTTGTTTCTATGCAAAATATGTTAGGACATAGGTTAATATGTTCGTTTCTGCTCATGCTGTTATTTTGTTACTTTGTAATATGCTATACCTAAATATAATCTTCATATACCTACATACGTGAACAAGCGACCTTAATTTTTATAAATTGTCAAATATCATACTTTTACATTCAGTAGGAATTAATGGAGTGGAGTGGAAATGAAAGAGGCGAAATGTTGCTGGACTATCTATGTAAAGAAGTATTGTACTGCCTTAATACCTTCTACAAAAAACAAAAATAAAGAAGATGTACTTAGAGAAGCTCAGACGTAAAGACCAGGAATATGATAGACTATATTCCGACAGACAAAAAGAAATATTGTAAGGACGTCTCGGTATTAAATAAATTTGACACGGGCAGTGAGCACAGATTAGTTAGGGCATTCTTTAGGGTAAATACAAGAATGGAAGGAAAGCTTTGACAAACAGAAAAAGCCACACAATACCATCATGCAAGATGTAGTAAGATTAATTAAAAAGAATTCATCAGGATTAATTAATCTGCATGCAATTATAACAGGCCCGGGAGAATAGAGCGAGGCCGCAAATTTTGGTCCAGTAGGCGAGAATCAAATATTCATTCGTTCATTACCATTGCAGAGTTTAATTGCAAGACCAGCAACACCGAGAACATTTATTCAGCTGCATATTATACTCCACAACTTTATCCAATTACCAGTTCGGGTACATGGCGAATATTCCCTTACTTCGCAGTCAAACTTTCGTCTTGTCTTCACCAAAGTAATGTACGTATTTGGGAAATTAATGATAACAAAATACACTTTTAGGGCATTTCTGAAATCAATACAAAAAATTTAAAGAGCAAAAGTTACACGTTCATCTAAATATTATAATTTCGCTGTCTGTCTGCCCCGTAAGTCTATAACTTACTGGAATTCACGGCTAAAAAATAAATTACACGGCTGGACGCGCGACTATACGAAAGCCACCATCCGTTCTCTGTGGCCCGTCGAAAATATCTTGTGTATAGTTTTCTGGGATATTCTGCCGTGTATATGTGACATTTCTGGCCAACGTATCGGATCCCATTGCAGGGTCCATCATCAGGGCTGATGAAAACAAAATAATTGGGCTGGTAGTTAAATTTAATTGATTATTGATAATATATAACATGCTTTACTAATTTTAAATAAATAAATTTATAAATTTACGTATAATTTTTTTTCGTACAAGTATTTTCTCATAAAAAGGTTTCGTCTCTCTGTGACATCTATAATAAATCTTGATCAATAAACTATCATTTACATGAAAACACATTTTTGGAATGAATTATATGCTAAGCAGTTCAGATGACGTATATACTCGTATACAAAAAAAATATTTGCCGTGATTATCTATAAAAGACTATGAAGGAGATTTGACAATATTTTTGAAACCAGTAAGATAGTATAATGCGTACAGAATATGCAAGAAAATTTTTTTTTTTGTATTTTGAGCGAGCTGTTAGAAACCACTGGAAAATGGAAGTGCACAGTAGTCTAGAAAATAGAGAGCAGTATTATTTTTATAGATACATAATATTCTGATTATGTTCAAAATTTGGAAGATTTTCTTGATATATACATATATCTTGGCGTTTCAATTCCGCACACTAAATGTAATAATACCTTACAGATCGACAAAATTGCTGGCGTCAACGTTATCAGCTCCGCCAAAAGAGAACTTTTATTTATCATTAGTAAATTACACAAAGATAAGCAATGAAGAATGTAGCATGTATCGTTGGAAAACTGACAAAACATAATTTATATCTTTAGAGTGATCAATCTAAACTATAGAGTATTCAATCCGCAAAGCATAGAATAATAACTTCTCATTTGTAATCAATATGTAAAAGTTATCCTGTCAAAACTGCTTAAAATGTAAACCAGATGTCACGATTAGGTACTAACTAAATCATCTAAAGTTATCTTATATTCAAAGTAGCGTTACTTTTACCTCACGATTACGTTCACACTTAAGTGATAAACTTACTTGTTGAAACGTAATATTAAATTGGAATTTGTGGAAGTTTTTATTTTTATAAGAAGTAGCGGGTTGTGAAAACTTTTATACCTTTATATTCTAGTTTTATTGCAGTGTAGATATGAACAGACTAGCTGCAATCCTGTCAAAAATAACGGAACATTGGTTCGCGTCTTTGCTTAGCCCTAGTATAAATATATAGCATATTTTAGGCGCTCCACGGAGAGGCGTCGGTGGCAACACGCGTGGAACGGCTGGTTCGGATTCGGCGACCAGGGTTCAAGAACCATCTCCGGCCTTTTTTTAGCCGTGAATTCGAACGAAATAACGGACATTACACGAAGTTACGGGGACAGACGGACATACAATTAAATTATTATGTTTGATTCGTCTGAAACGGTTCTAGTACTGCGCGCGCATATCAAGGGCATGTTGATTAAAATATACATAGTTGATAATTTTAATAAATATTTGATGAAAATATGTTACACCATCATGTTTTTGTACAAATAGTATTCCACAAAAAAATCATTTAAAATGCCTTGATGTACCAGAATGAAGTCAGGACTGACACTAAAGGATCAAATTTTATTTCATTTAACAGAGAAGAAAATGGCTTAGAATATTAGTTTTTTTAATTATGTTCAACTTACCAGTCCAAAGACTGACTGTGCTTATAAAAATAAAGGTAATAATAATATAATAAAAAGGTCATTACTTTGTGCTGGACGACACGTCATAGTAATACCGAGAGCAGAAAAGAGCGAACCATGACATTCCGTCGCCCGCCTCGATATAGTGAATTACACTTTTGTCACTCTCTTGAGTCTCAGTATTGTAACTGAAATTGTTTGATGAGTATTAAATTAGAAAAATATAAAAGCAGTGAATAAACAGTGAGACAAAAATAAGTATGAATGGTATTATTATTACCCTACACCTTTGGGTCAAAAATTTTGTAGTGGTCGGTAGTAAATCTCACAACAGGAGGTATATAACTCCGGCTGAATTGGCTGAATAGCTACCATGGTCACCAATCAGCTCGGTTAAACTTCATTATAATTCACTTAACATTTATTTTCTTTATTGATGAAAGAGCTTAGGAATGCCAAAATTAAGATGGAGTGACAACGTCCTCAAAGACATCTCTGCCTTGGAGCTTCGGAAATGGAGAGAGGTGGCACTAAACCGAGATAAGTGGAGGAAGATTCTCGAGGAGGCCAAAACCCACCAGGGGTTGTAGTGCCAAGAATGATGATGATTATGATTGATGAAATGCTCTGTAGTGTTACTGAAATTTTGGTAGAATGTATATTGCATTGTATAATACATATAAAAGTGTTGTACACTCAGGCTACAATCAAAATGAAAGATGAGATCCTTCGGATGAAATGGAATGCTGAGTTGAGCAAGTACGTGCAACTTTTATTAAAAAATATTAAAATTAAAAAGATGTTATATCTTGAGCAAATGTGCCAAGATATGAACGGTGCCTCCTACATAGCGTCGAGCATGAAGAGCATCGCCAGAGACCGAGTAGAATGAGGAAGAAGATGTTCTTAGCTGCAAACCAATCCCACGGATCGAAACCCAGGAGGGAAGGATGAAGTGATAATCTCAATCTTGGATTACGAATGAAAATGGTCAGATGCTAAGTTTTTTTGGTATTATTTTATGCAATGGAAGCATGGATGCTTACCAAAGAATTGATAAGGCGACTTGAGGCATTCGAGATGTAGATCTACAGAAGAATACTCAAAAATAAGCTGGGTGGACTTAGTTACAAATGAAGATGTTCTGGTTCGAATGAATAAAGAAAAAGAAGATATTAAAACAATGAAAATCCAAAAACTTCAATATCTCGCACATGTGATGAGAAATGCAGAGATTTCATCTCATAATGCAGGGAAAGATTACCGGAAGTCGCAGCCCTGGAAGAAGAAAACCATCGTGGCTATAAGACTTGAAACAGTGGTTTAGCCAGTTTACTGTAGAGCTGTTCCGGGCCGCATAAAATAACGATTTAATAGTCAACGTGATAGCCAAAGCCAGTTAAACGGATATAGTACGGAAAAAAAAGAAAAGAAGAGCACATAAGCCCTGATGATGGACCCTTCAATGAGATCCGAAACGTCAGCCAGAAAGCTCGTAATATAACGACATAATACCCCAGAAGACCCAAACCAGAATATTCTGAGTGGCCGTGAAAAAGCAAGAACATTCTGAAAAGAAAACAATTTCATTGATTTTTTTTATTATTCATAAAGTAGGTAGTAAAATTATTTTTATATTTCCTAATATATACAGCATAAGATATAGGTACCTATATATAATTTTCTCCATATAATATTCCGAGCATTTCAATGAATACATGAAGAAAAGGAGGATTTCAGAGCATATTGAGAGAATGCGAGATAATTCTGGATGCGTGCTAATGATTACGATGAGATTAATTAGATTTTTACAATTCGTTTTCCAGAGACTGTATAAAAAAAACATTATGACATAATGAACACAAATTTCAATAATCGTATTTCCTTTCTCAAAATAAATTCCTATTATGCTACTTAATCTCCTTAGCTCTAATAAAATACAAGAAAATCTTCTCAGAGTAATCTTTACAGAAAGGATTTTATTTATTATTAAAAGATTTACAAAACGTAACGCAATATTAATTATTTTTTGATATATTATGAAGCCGATATTATTCCCCCTTAATACCCATCAAACTTCCCTTTTAATATTCCCAGCAGAAGTTAAATAATAATAATCGAGGTTCGTGTTGTAGGTAAGACCATTTTTCTGCAAAAGTAAAAGAATATTATTATGAAAATAATTAATCACGACTGCCTTCTAGCCTTAGCGAATTCGTTTATGGGGAAAATTAATCATAATTTACCAAATAAAATGTTTAACCGTCGGACCCAAAGTAGGGTAATGTTTTGTACCGCACTTTATCATATTCAGTAATAATTTTAAAATTATATTACTGCGCGAGGTCTTGAATAATTATTTTTCATATGTATTATTTTTTATGTTGTCCATATTTTTAAAATGAACACCTTTTTGTCTTAATTTGATCACATCTAAATCAAAAACTAGTTTTTTTCTAACTGAATGTTAGTTAAAAGTTATCTTATAATATACTTCACACCTCCTTTTTCTAAATTACTGTTATAACTTTAAATAACTATCTATACTATGTCAATTCTGTAATTTTTTGCTGTCTACTCTTTGGATTTCTTGTATATATTATTGAGTAAAAGTTATTTCTGTGCCGTATATTGAAATAAATAAATTAGTTAATGCAATCAAGGATTATTAATTAAGAATGTACTATATTCGAGATGTGATAGAAAATTTAGCTTGTTAATTTAAAATTTATAGAAATTAACTTTGTATACACCACTTTTTTATTGAAAAAAATTCAACACGTTTCAAATCCAATGGCTTCTTCATTAGGATAACAAATCAATTTAAAAGATAATATACAAATAATATACAAATAGTTATCTTTTAAATTTATTTTCATGTTAAGTAGGTACTTTATAATTATTCATTTTCCATATATATTTTTTTATTATTTTGATTATCAACTTCGATTTTTAAATTTAATTTTGTACATTTGTTATCCTGATGAAGAAGCCATTGGCTTTGAAACATGTTGATTTTTTTTCAATAAAAAAGTGGTGCATACGAAGTTAATTTCTATAAATTATAATTATAATGTCACCACAAAATGATTTTGCTGTGTTTGAAGAAGAAGATGTTAATTTATAGATAACGTGATTTTCGAAGGGATAAATACCTAAATTTAATCTAGAACTCAGTGCGTTCTAAATTAATAATTTAAAACATTTTTATAAGTTCTTGTATATCCATACTGTTGTATTTTGCTATTACTTTGTGGTTATTCATTGTGAATATAATTAAACTAGTTAACTTTGTTGACACCACTACAATTTATTTGGTAAAACCAACCGGTTTCGGAAACGACGTTCCTTCATCAGGGTATACCCAATACTAGGTATACCCAATATTGGGTATACCCAGTATTGACAAATACTTAATAAATTTATTTATTAACAAAGTTAACTAGTTTAATTATATTCTTGTATATCTGTTGAAGGAAGTTTATTTTTTCAAGATGTTCCACCATCCATATCGTCAGATGCTGTGAATAATTCACGTCACACGCGATTACTTATGACGGCTGTGTGACGTGACGTCTACCACGTTTCTCTTTTCGTATCCACTCGTCGCAGCTGGCGTGTTTAAATATGGAAATGAGTCTGCTTAAAACTTGACCGCCGAGCGACCCCCACCCTGCGCCAAGTATCCCCACCCCGCTATACGCGAATTCATTATTACGCTCATTTTCCGGACGAGTGAGCGTGTTTTGCCCGAGAAGGATTTGGATTGCCCGAAGGTGAAATTAATAAGGGATTTTCGGGAAACATTATTTTCCTGGAAGGTATTTTTTAAAACCGTGTTACGAAGTTTGTGTACGGCTGTAAATAAGAATAATAATTAAGGTTACATCATTTTTATAGCGAAAGGTAATGTTTATTTTAACATTATAATACTTATTTAAATTAATATAACTTATGATCTCTAGGAGGTATTCCTTTTCACTCCCTTTATATTAACTCGTGGCGCCTGCTTGTCTTCTTGTCTGAAGAAAAAACTTTGGATCCATTTTAAACCCCTTTTCCGTGATCCAATCGAGCTGAAACTTTGCAAGCAGACTCGTGGCGACGATCAAGAAGATCTATCAAATTTTCGTTTAAAAAAATAAATAAATTTTTGGATTTTTCATACAACTTATTAAAATGTATGAAAATATTTCAACGCGTCTGGTAGACGCGAAACGTGATTAAAGTATAATTTTGGATTTTTGGAATTTTTTTATTACTCCCTTTCGTAGCATCGCCCGACCGAAACCAACGCGTAGGTTAAGCGAAAAAAAATGCTTCAACTAGTGAGAAAGGGAGTATAATAAAAACTTGGTTTTTATGGGTTACTTTTTTTTAGACATGAAATCGATAATTAAGATTTTAATTTATTCTTACTTCTACTATATGAAGGATAAAATGAAACATAACCGCCACTATGCAATAGATGAAAATTGGGGCTGAGATCTTTAAAACTTTACTATGAATAAAACACAACGTTGTATACTTCACACAGTGACACTTTTAATAATAATATAATTTAATATCCAGTATATTACTGAAGATGATGCAGTAAGCATCTAAAACGTTTTAATTTTATTAAATTAAAGTGTCATTGTGTGAAATAAATAACGCTGTTTTACTCATTGTTAATTACAATTAACTTCTACAAATTTAATCATGAAAATTTCGAGATGTCTTTTAAAATGTTTATCTGACAAATTGTGATAGTTTTAAAATGGGCTATTGAAAATATTTACGTATGTTTTAAAGCATTTCAATTTAAAATCTCCACTCTAATTATTAAATGAGTTATGTTCATGTTTATTTCATCAATTGCGCAGTGAAGGTTTTGTTTCTAAACCTACAATGTTAATCTGGTTTTCTAACATGCATAATATAACTGAGTAGCTTGTTCGTCAATTGGTTAAGACGCTCGCCTGGTTATCTAAGTCGGGGTTCATATCTCGTTCCAGGAGACCAGCAAGTTAGTCATATTTTTATAGCACAAGCGTTTAGCTTAGTTTTAAAATATTAGAAATGTTGACGTGACATATTTTACGTGTGCGCAGCTTTATTTTTTTTCATTTAAAAATCAAAAACAAATGATTGCCAAATATTCTTCGAGATCTTCTCTTCTCATGGGTTGCTGATACAAAGTCAAATTTGGACAGCCTGGAAGAGGACCTTCTTTGGAAATTGACTAAGTCTTTTTACTACGAGAAGGACCTAGTTCATATTTGTTGATTATGTTGTTACAATAAAATTGGCAACGTCATTTTAGTTAAACATTACATATTTTTCTTTTTATAATAATTTATATCATTCATAGGCACTGTAGTCTGCATTTTAAATATATCAAATCATATCACTGCATTTTAAATATATCAAAAATATGCTCATTGTTTTTCCTTCCTATTATGAAATATAAAGAAAATATTTTGTTTATCTCGTGAATTGTGGGTTGCCTTGAAAAATTGAATAATATGTGTGTTTATCAATTAAAAAGGGACTACATAAAAGGTCGAAAAATTTTCGTTTATTTGCCAAGCTGACGTGGCAAAATTGGACAACGCGCCATTTCCGGATAGAGTAGAGGTCCGTTAGTTCGAATCCCGGTAGCAGCTTAAATATTTTTTCGTTTATTTGATTTTTCTGTATGTCTTTTCTTATTGATTAGTGAATTTGTTAACATGTCAATTTCTTTATCTTAAGTGAATTCAAGTATTAAATTCACTATAGAAAAAAAAATTTACGGCAAAATATATTTTTTAGACTTGACAACAGAAAGGAAAAACTAAGCACGTCTTAGATATATTTAGAAAGTCTACATATATACCATACAAATATTATACAATGTCCATGCCAAATCAATGCACCTATGCTCACATAAACTAGCTTCATATAATTCCATATTTTCTATTGAATTGATTAATTAGGAAGGTTTATGGTTTTTACATATAATAAAGAAATGATTAATACACTGTGAATTCAAGTCAAGTGTAGCAAATTAAGGATAGACAACCACAACCGTTACAGGGGTCTGTAATAAAAACATGTTATAAAATGTTATAAAAGGTTATCAAAACATTTTTTTTATTCGGTCATCCGACAGGGAGACACAATCGCTTGGTAAGACAAAATACAAAAAAAAAGTTAATTGTCTCCCACAATTAAAGGATGACACAGATAGGACATAACCAATTACACTAATAATATACACTAATTGATTAATAATGTCTCTGTGACATAAATCCAGCACTGTTCTGAAAGATTTGAACAAACTCAAAATATTCTGAATTCCAATTTAACTTTAACATGAACACAAAAGGGCTGGAATGTGTATAATAATGTTTATTATCAGGGAAGGGGGCGAGTTTCTAGTTTCTACCTCACCGTTTGATGATAATTTTCATATGTAGTGTTAAAAATATCTGTTGAATTTAAAAGGTAATTTTAATCTGAGCATATGCGTAGAATGAGAGAGGATTTCCTATTGTTGGTTTGATAAGTTGGAAGGGAAAAGAGGTAATTCTGTCTGGTAGGTCGAAACGGGGCGTGGAAAGATAGCAAGCTGGTGATTTCAGGAGAATCAATGAGGTTATGAATTATTTGGAAAAGAAAGGATTTATTCGACTATATTAACTCCCTTTATATTAACTCGTGGCGTCTGCTTGCTTGCTTGCTTGCCGGCTTGCCGTCAAAAAAAACTTTGGATCGATTTTTGACCGTTTTCCCGTGATCAAATCGAGCTGAAACTTGGCAACAAGATCTTCGTTAAAAAAATTAATAATTATAGTATAATTTCGGATTTTTAGAAATTTTATGGTTTTTTCAAATTGGAATCATAAGAAAAGTTTGATTAGCTACGGCGGCCCGATAACGTCGCGGAATATTTTCTAAATTTGAATTACTCCATCGGTATACATAATAGGTACTTCACTACGAATGTCGAAAATCTAAATTGACTGAGCATGAAGTGTCTTATCAAAGCTGAAAACATCTGACATTTTAGAAATATATTAAATTACTGTAAGTTTAGTATTATGTTATATGTTTTAATCATTCTTTAATTATTGTTATATTTTACAAAGAAAGGGAGTATAATAAAAATTAATATAAATATAATTTTTCTTCTTCTTATCGTGCCCTGTCCGTTTACCGGACGTCGGCTATCATGTTGGCTATGCGGACTTTGTTTACTGCGGCCCGAAACAGCTCCACAGTAGACTGGCCAAACCACTGTCACTTGGTTTGTTGGTTTTTATGGGTTACTTTTTCTAGTGTCCAATTTATTTTATATTAGACAATTTATGAAATTTTCCAGGTACAATATGTATGCGCATCCAATGAATTTGATTGATTTGAACAATTTATAGATACAAAACATGCTTTGTATTTTGAAGTATCAAAATAAAGGGATGAATTTGAAAACACAGCATATCTTGCTATGCTCTGATTTCATAAAACGTGTACCGCATTGGATTCTAGGTTGTGTGATTTTGAAAACCTAAGCGTATTATTCCACCCTCTTTTCAAAGACGGGGCACTCTTTGCTAATACGCCAGCAGGCTCGAAATCCAGTTAATATGCAAATAGACGACATTATTTATGATTCGCTTTCTTTTATCAACAACGTTACGGCGTCAATCGCGTCCAAGTCCAATATGTATGCGCATCCAACGAATTTGCCTGATTTGAACAATTTAGAGATACAAAATATGCATTGTATTTTGAAGTATCCAAATAAAGGGATGAATTTGAAAACACAGCATATCTTGCCGCGCTGCTTTCATAAAACGTGTACCGCATTGGATTCTAGGTTGAGTAATTTTGAAAACCTAAGCGTATTATTCCACCCTCCCCTCAAAGACGGGGCACTCTTTGCTAATACGCCAGCAGGCTCGAAATCCAGTTAATATGCAAATAGACGACATTATTTATGATTCGCTTTCTTTTATCAACAACGTTACTGCGTCAATCGCGTCCAAGTCCAATATGTATGCGCATCCAATGAATTTGCCCGATGTGAACAATCTATAGATACAAAATATGCTTTATCTTTTGAAGTATCAAAATGAAGGGATGAATTTGAAAACACAGCATATCTTGCCGCGCTGCTTTCATAAAACGTGTACCGCATTCGATTCTAGGTTGAGTGTTTTTGAAAACCTAAGCGTATTATTCAACCCTCCTCTCAGAGACGGGGCACTCTTTGCTAATACGCCAGCAGGCTCGAAATCCAGTTAATATGCAAATAGTCGACATTATTTATGATTCGTCTTCTTTTATCAACAACATCACTGCGTCAATCGCGTCCAAGTCCAATATGTATGCGCATCCAATGAATTTGCCTGATTTGAACAATTTATAGATACAAAATATGCTTTGTATTTTGAAGTATCAAAATAAAGGGATGAATTTGAAAACACAGCAGATATTGCCGCGCTGCTTTCATAAAACGTGTACCGCATTGGATTCTAGGTCGTGTGATTTTGAAAACCTAAGCGTATTATTCCACCCTCCTCTCAAAGACGGGGCACTCTTTGCTAATACGCCAGCAGGCTCGAAATCCAGTTAATATGCAAATAGACGACATTATTTATGATTCGCTTTCTTTTATCAACAACATTACTGCGTCAATCGCGTCCAAGTCCAATATGTATGCGCATCCAATGAATTTGCCTGATTTGAACAATTTATAGATACAAAATATGCTTTGTATTTTGAAGTATCAAAATAAAGGGATGAATTTGAAAACACAGCATATCTTGCCGCGCTGATTTCATAAAACGTGTACCGCATTGGATTCTAGGTTGTGTGATTTTGAAAACCTAAGCGTATTATTCACCCTCCTCTCAAAGACGGGGCACTCTTTGCTAATACGCCAGCAGGCTCGAAATCCAGTTAATATGCAAATAGACGACATTATTTATGATTCGCTTTCTTTTATCAACAACGTTACGACGTCAATCGTATCGGAAAGCCATTTGGGCTCGCTGAGTCGACAGCCCGCCCAGGAGCGCAGAATCAGCTGCCGACCATTTTGCGTGTTGTTCCCGACTAGAAATTAAGCGCACCTTTTAGGCAAATTGCTAAAAGTTCAACCCGGGATGGCGGCATTTTCCGGGTGAGAATTCTTCGAATCGCTTCGGGCCCCTCGGCGGAATGTGCGTCGCTGTTGATTTTGATTCTCGGGTGCGAAGTTGAGGTATCTTATTTTAAAGTAGCTAAATAAATAACACGTAAAAATGACGTATTTTTATTTAATATATTTTGGTCACTAGTTGAGGCTGTGAGATTAGCGCTATCTAGCGTAGCGAAGTATTTTGATAATGTTAGTGATGGGCTTTATTAAATAGAGAAATAAGCTTTTTTGCTTGTTTTATCTCATTATCATTTGAGCCATCTGTTAATGATTTATTCCAATGAAATATGTGGTACAGTAATGGATGCAATTTTTTTTTTATATACATATTTATTAATTTTTTGATATTTATTACATTGTAGATATGCCAAACTGCACAGCAGTTTTACGGCATTATTAGTTTTAATTTTCATTAAACGATAATATGGAGAAAAATCTTATCCCGAGTATTTTATTAAAAAGCATAAAGTCAATGTTTTCGTTTTATTTAATTACAAATTTTAAATCATACTTACTTTTAAAAACGAAATAAGATCAGCTGTTATATTAATTTTGAAAACGGAATAAGAGCATCTATTGGATAATAACTACAGATGGACATTTGAAAGTATTGTTTTTGGGGATGCGTTTATTGAAAGTACCTATACTGTGCCAGCGTGCAGAGCTGCGCGCTACTCGAGTATAATATTCCGACACCAATTACACGTATCACATATGGAAAGTATACCTTTCTAGTACGCAAAAATCGAATATATTTTCGAGAACCTCTTACAAAAATAATAACTGGAAAACAAAAATAACACAAAATAAATAATTGAATTAACATACTGTTCACTATAAATTAAAAAATATTCAGATACTTTCATATTAATATTTAGGCATTAGTTTATAATAATTATAACAAATTTCTTAATAAAAAACGATTGTTACTTCAACATGTATTGCTTAATTTATGCAGTTTAAGACAGGTTTTGTCAGTTAGCCCGTGATATAAACTATACAACAACTAAAAGATATATTTATTTATTTTTATTTATTTAAAAAATCCTTGTTTACAAATAAAGATACTTAATACTAATTTAACAATAAAACATAAGATAAAACATAAGATAAATTAAACATTTTTTTTGTTTTGTTTAATTTGTGGATTATGCCACTCTACTAGGCTACGCCTGTCCCAGAGTGGCGTTATAGAACACAATTATAATATTTTTTCGAGTTCGTCAGTAGTATTTATTTTCATAAGGTAGTTATTATGTATCTACAGAGTATCAAGTGGAATGTTAGTGAAAGTTGAGTTAGTCATAAGTCCAAGTGTAAATATGTGTAGAATAATTGTTTAATGTAAAAAGGGTTAAAGTTTTGTTTAAGATTATTTTTTATTTTCCTTAATTTATGCAATTACAGTAAGTAAATTTTCAGTTGCTGTTCTACCTTTGGAGGTAAGCCAGTTGTTTGCTAAAGCTTTTATTTTATTAATTGAGTATATTCTGATTTCCGGGAAGTCTGTTTTAAATATGTTAAATATTTTAGGCCCTATGTATGAGTAATTTTTCTGTCCATGTGTTGTCTTAGTTTTTGGTATTTCGTCAAGGTTTCGTAATGCTAATATATTAAAATCCCGTTTTTTATAGCTATATTCAAGTGAAACCAATTTAAAAGCATGTTAATAATATCTCATTCAAATATTCCAAAGTCTATGTTTAATAGCCCATTGATTTTGCTAAAAGCGTACTAGCCTAGTATAGTTTCAGAACCTTTATCTTACCCGATGAGGTTGAAACTATACTCTAGTATCGCGCATAAATCGAGTATACTTTCATGACATATTTTTTATTTTCGCTCTTGAAAGTATATTGCGCTAGTACCTACCGTATGGATGCGCGCTGTCATAGTATACTTTCAATAAACGCTTTGGGGATATTTTATATTTCATGAAATATATGTACGTCTATTACTTAATCAAACACTATATAATTTAACTATTTTTGTTCGTACATGAATACTTTCATTGGAGATGATGTATTGTTGAAGATTTTCACATAATCGGTCCCATCATAATACTTAATTAAATATTTGAGTAGTTAATGTCGATATTAGATTATGTTACGTAAATAAGATCATTAATTAAAGCAAGGAATAAAATTTAGAGATTGCTGCTGTTATGATAATGTTGTTACAAAGATCACTATTAATTTCAGCAATTCATGACTCGAAGATGCAAAAGAAATTAATGTATATTATAGATATCTCACAGAGACGAAACTGTATTTATTATGGGAAAGTAGGTATAGAAGTCATTTGGGTGTACATAGGACTTATGACCTATCTTATGGTTGGCTTAAGTGATCACTTTACACAATGTAACATTTGCCATTTCCACCCATGATAGAATATACCATGCTTATTGATTTTTGTGCAAAAGAAATATGAAGCGTAAATAACCACCGTAATGCGAATGATTTAGTAATTCATCTTAATCACATTTTGAATCCAGTTGCTTTAAAACAACTTGAGTTTATTTATTTTACCAACTATTATTTTATTCATCAAAATGATAAAAAAATATTTATAAAATAATAGTGTAAGAAACCAATTGGTTAAATTAAAAAATTAATGTGATTATAAACAAAGTTAATTATTTAATAAATTCAGTAAATGTTTACTTTTTGATTTGTCTGTAATATTTTACTTTTAATTTATGATAATTATAAATATGTAATTATTTTAAAATGTAAATTCCTTTATCAAAATAAACAAATTAAAAGATTCATCTGTTGTAAAATCTCTTAAATAGATTCCTTTTACCAAATTCGATCTCAGAATAAATGGAATTTGTGTTAATTCTTGATTAATTTGGGAGGTTTCAAGGTGTCCTTGCGCTGGACCTGTTAGACACTTAAGGGAGGTATGCCTGAGAGATTCCAGACAGTTGATTTTACAAGTGACAGAAATAAAACGGCTGTGTGTCTGAGATCTTGCAAGGGCGAATAAATTCTAGGAATCCTGAAATCAAAGCAAAATTTGGCGCAGGTAAAGTGCCTGGTTGACCATAAATTTATAATTTCGTACGTCAGGAGAATTTATTTAGTAAAGTTAACTTAATTAAGACTATCTAACTTTGTTCAAATAACTTTGATCGAATAAATTATTTTATAATGTTGATGAACGGACGCTAATTGACTCCTAGAGGTGGCGGTAACGGGAGAAGGAAGGTATGGATATTGGAATGGAATATATCAAATAACCAGTCATTGATTAAATTTCATAGGATATTAATAATATTATATTTAGTATCAGCAAATACACGTACATTTTAATGAAGACACAGTGATATTGGGGTTCATTCATCCATAAGGGTTAGCCACAAGGCAATTCAACTAAAATCATACATATTTTATGCAATGCTAAGAATTATGTATTCTTTTTTACTCCCTTTCTTTTAACTCGTAGCGTCTGTTGCTTGTCTGACGAAAAAACTTTGGATCGATTTTTAACCCTTTTTCCATGATCCAATCAAACTGAAACTTTGCAAGCAGATTCATGACGATGATAAAAATGATTTTTCAAATTTTCGTTAAAAAAATTAGTAATTATAGTATTGTTTTGGATTTTTAGAAATTTTAATGTTTTTTTTCAAATTGGAATCATCACAGAAAAGTTTGCGGCGGCCTGATGACGTCACGGAATATTTAAAATTTGAATTACTCCGTTGGTATAATAGGTACTTCACTACGAATTTGGAAAATTTATGATAATTGGTTCATAGATGACAGCGAAATTCGGTTTTTTGGGAAGAGATCAAATAATTATTTATTTCTTTTAGATTTCTGCTACATTACTCAAATCTGATTCAGACGATTTTAAATCATTTGACGCTGGAAATTCATGAGGTACAATATTGCTGATAATTGAATCTATCAAAATTTTGATTAAATTGACTGACAATTGTTTTTAGAATTTAATCTTCAAAGCATGAAGTGTCTTATCAAAGCTCAAAACATCTGACATTTTAGAAATATATTAAATTCCTGTAAGTTAAGTGTTATGTTTTATGTTTTAATTCGTCTTCAATTGTTAAGATTTTCATTCGCCAAAAGGAATGTAAGAGGAAATATAACGAAAAGAAAATTCAAATGGAGATAAAAATATAATTTTATAGATTTTTGACATAGATATTTTTCTAGACATGTTTCATTTTCAGTCAATCAATTATTTAATTACATGATGGTAAACTGAATTTACAAAGAAAGAGGGTAAAATAAAAACTTGGTTTTTATGGGTTAGTTTTTTATTATGTACTTTTCTATTTTTAGCTACGTAACTCTGGAAGACAAACTAATACATTTGTTCTCTGAATTCCTCGTATAAGAAATAGTAGGTAAAAGCTTATAATATTTTTTAATTTATTTGTACAGCAGTTACATAAAAATGATTTTTATAAAATAAATTATACCTACGTAATTACATTCTAAAAATTCCATTAAACTACCCATAATATGAGCCAAAAGCTGGGGTTTATGGGAGGGGTATTTACAAGCGAAATTAAAAGTTGAAGTTTTTATTAAACACAAACCATTTAGAAGTAATAGTTTTTATTATACAGAAACTATTTGAATCTTGTAGGTAATATAACAATATAACGCTGTAAAAATCGAAGGATTTGACTTCCTTCTTAAACGGCTTGAATTTTGAAATGCTTTTTTCTTGAAATTTGTTTTGTGACAAATGTATTATATCATTTAACTCCCATGTATACAGGGTGTACCAGAGCTAACAGCAGAACTTGGCCGATAGATTCCTGCCTATGTCATGAGTCTAAAATGTTCAAGCAACCAAGATCTAATATCAATAGTAACGGAGATATGCAATATCAAAGTTTGCATTTTTTTTTCAATATTTCTGACTAAATTATTGCAAAACGTTGAACTATTATAACAGTAACTTATATCGATTATGAGAAATTTATTCGCTTTAATACAAGTCGAATAAAATGATAAAAACCTTCCAAAAATTGAAAAAAGTTTCTTTTAAAGGTTTTTATCTGTTTATTTAAGTTGTATTGGAGCAAATGAATTTTTCATAATCGATATAAGTTATTGTAATGATAGTTCAATTTTTTTCAAAAAAAAAGTCAGAAATATTGAAAAAAATGAAAACTTTGATATTGCAATATCTCCGTAACTATTGATATTAATTAGATCATTGTTGCTTCAACATTTAAGACTCATGACATAGGCAGGAATCAACCGGCCAAGTGTCTGCTGCTTGCTCTGGTACACCCTGTATATAGTGTGTTTTGTCATGGTGCCATATATCATCAATAACTGTGCACATCATATCCATAAAGCCTTTCTTTAATTTAAAACCACAGAGAGATCTCTTTTCATGTTTTCAATTGCTCACTTTTTTTTGTCAACAATAAACATGAAATTTTCAAAACTTAATTTTTTAACGGAAATTTTTAAGGGAAATGATTTTTTTATGAATATTTATGGGATGAGGTTTCCGCGGATCCCCATTAGTGTGAATGTAATACAGGGGGAAAACAGCTAATAGGAAAGAAAAGCGCGGTCAGTTGTATGTATGTTTATTTGTATGCGGCACGATTGCAATGTATGCGCTATCGCTCGACCTTGGTAGATAATGGCGATCATTGATGTGCAAGCTGATGGTGCGTGTGGTGTCGTCAACTCTGTTTCTGGCCGCGTGCGTAGTGGACGCAAGATGCAGTCGTTGAAGGTGAAGATCGTCGAAGTGAGCTGAAGATGGTGCTGATGAGTGATATAGGTGGCGTATCACGGTGAGGTCGAGGATAATAAGCCCACCGTACAGCCATTAATCATAATGCAAAAAATAATTATAAAAACGATTCTCAAAAACCCTTATGACTATCCTACTGTAAGTATATTTCAAGAATTTAATGTACCGTCACTCACAAAAATATACAAAACAAACTCCCTATGCCAAATTTATAAAAAATATTTTATAAATAAATCTCACCCCTTAGACTGTATGAGTAGTAGATATAGAATAATGGGACAAATAAAGATACCATCTTTAAGAATCACCATGGCACAACATCATTATACATACTTGGGAGTTAAATGGAACAATACATTGTTGTCGCAAAACAAATTTCAAGAAAGGAACGTTCTAAAATACGAACAGTTTAATAAAGAAGTCAAATCCTTGATTTTCGACCACGATGAATTGTAACATTGCCCACATGTCTCTTTTATACTTTAATTCTTTAGTTCTTCTTTTATACTTTATACTTTCATTCTATTTATACTTTTATTCTTTTTATACTTTTATTCTTTATTCTTCTTTTGTACTTAATTTAGCTTGTAAATACTCCTCCCATAAGCTCGAGCTTTGGCTAATATTATGGGGAGTATAATGTCTGTAAAAATGTTATAATATAGAATTAATTCATTCTAAAAAACACATGTATCTACTGTATAAATAAATAAATAAAATAAAAATAAATAAAATAATGGTGGCACCGTAGGAAGTAGGTGGTGTCTGCTGCTGGAAGTTGCGAAGACAGTAAAGCGATGATGATGATGATAATGATTGATGGATTGGAGACCGAAGGTGTAGCGCAGAGTGAGATGATTAATTAATAATTATCCCTCTGTGGACAAAATTCAGTATTTGCGATCTCAGAACATACATATACAAATATTTTTAAAAACTACGTTGATTCTTTATTCGATTTATAATTATTTTATAAAATAAGATCTATAATGAAGGTAATAAAACAAATACAAAAAATTCAAATATGTTTATAAAACCTGTAATCACCAGAAACATAATTCTTAAAGAGAAAATAAATCAAATTTTGAAAAACGCAAAATTCGAGTAGAAGTTTTCTGTTTAAATTAAGACGGATTGCTTTAAGGTATTCATGAAGTTTGCTCTTACTTGGGCACCTAAATTTATAAGTCGAATTCATATTTAATATTCTTTATAATATTAGGCACCCAAATGATATTGTAATTTATTCCATCAAAATTTTACCGTTAGATAAAGTCATTTTATTTTTATTTTACTCTCTTCATTGCTGATAAAATTCATTGCTAACACGATTATTTAAAACTAGCTCTAACCCGTCAAAAATGACGAAACATTTGTTCGCATCTTTCCTCAGCCCTAGTATACATTTATGCTATCTTTTTGGCGGTCCATGGAGAGGCAGCCGTAGCGACAAGCGCGAAGCGGCCGGTTCAGGTTTGACGGTCGGGGTTCAAGCCCAATCTACGGCCTTTTAATTAGATTTTTTTAGTAATGAATTTGAACGAAATTATAGATGTTACACGAGGTTACAGGGGCATTCAGACAGACAGACGAACGAACAGATGGACAAATAACAAAATTATTATTTTCGATTATTATTTTATTTATTACTTACCTTAAAATGTACACTGTTTAAAATCTTCATCATTTAAAACAAATTTGAATCATAAAACAGAAAGTTCGAGAAAAGATGTTTCAATCAACCCTTAACTATTAAAGCCCTCTGAGCAGCTTTGTCAACTTTTCAGCCCTTCGTGTCCGGGATGGCGGATTAATTCAAGTCGACGTCATGTGGCATATGTGAAGGTTGACGCTTTGAAACCATGAGTGATATTATTTAATCATTCATGTTGCTAGTAGAGAAAAATAATGATAATATATATATTTAATAAATTAAGTTTAAAAATGTCCTTAGGTTTTCACGGCCATTCAGAATCTTCTGTATATACTTTTCTGGTATATTCTGCCGTGTATATGTGACCTCTCTGGTCAAGGTTTCTGATCTGATGTTGGACCCTGCAATGGGATTCGAAACGTCAGCCAAAAAGGTCGTAATAACACGGCATTAATATCCCAGAAGACACAAACCGGAAGATGATTTATTTTATTTATTTATTTTAAAGTATTCGTTATTCGAATACTTTAAAAAGTATTCGAATACGTAACTAAAAATAGAAAAGTACATTCATAAAATATTCACTCATATTTAAACTATAAGATTTTTAATATTTTTCCAAACGAAACAAAGGTTTTTGAAAAAAGTCATTTGCAATGGGCTATATAATGAAGTAGGATATCAAAGATGTAAAGGCCGTAAGTTGTAAACGGACGTCTTTTGCATTTGCCTTTTATTTAAAGTCATGCTTATCTTTATAGTTTTATTACAATAGGCACTTATTCAACGATGGAGTCGGCTTTTTTATAAATACTTGAGCCGACAAAAAAGAAGTTATATACACAATAATTTTAAAAAAACTTGCACGTGGGGTGTGAGATATGAAGTAATATAAACATATCTAAAATTTTGTCAGTTATCGAGGGAATGCTGACACGTCTGTATCTAATTTTTTATTGTTTATATATATATTTACAACATTGAAATATATTTTTTGTTGTTTTTTTATAATATATAGAATATATTTGTCTATATTTATCATCCAAAGTAAATTATTCCTATCTTAAAAATTTTACGAATATATTCGAATATTCGAATATATTATCATTAACTATTCGATATTCGAATAGTTGGAATCACGAATATTTGGAGGCTCTAATACAATGTATGGGGATGATGGATGGGCAGAGGAAGAAGTGGAGGGAGTTTATACTTTTACACTTATAACAGTAATTATTTAAGTAATGGAGACGATGCAGGGAATTGGATTTATAGGGTTATATCCATTTTTGATGGCTCGATTAATTTCAAGTTTAATTTCAAGCGCCCAGTTTGCTCCATATATAGAATCCCTATACATTATTTTGATCAAACAATTGATCTATTTCGATGTCGTATCCCGATTAGAGATGGAAATTTGAGTTCAGTTGACTGAACTGTCATTCACCGAGTTGCTCAGTCAAGTGAAGTGGTCACGTTGAGTCGTTCATTTGAATTTTTAATTTTCAATAGCGAACGGCGTTTTTTACATCAACTTCTGTAAGTAAACTTTCCTTACGGCAAATATTTCAGCCACCAAAATTTTTCAAGACCATGGAAGGGGGAGGTGCTTTCAGTTTCTAGAAATATCATTATTCAGGCACCATAATATTTTACTACACAGAGAGAAGAAATAAGTTTGACTGTAAAAGATTGTATCGGTTTTAAGATTTAGAATTTAGATATAATGAACGATTTATTTTCCACCTAATGAACGATTGTTCAAAACAAAAGTGAACTATGCCGTCCGTTCATTCAGTAATTTGAACTGTTCTAAAAGTTCGTTCATGAACGACCCATCTCTAATGAGTTTTTCCATTGAAATGTTATTTATTACTCTACACTGAATTCAAACTTATTATTTGAAATAAAATTGTGTTAACAAAAAAACAATTTTTGGCTGCTACCGGGATAATTAATCAATTAATAAATTAGACTATGGTACAGATAAGGTCGATATATTCACGGAAATGTACAAGGCTACTAATGCGTAATTGGAATTGGATTGAAAAAGGCTACTATAGCGTAATTGGAATTGGAAAATAATTTTAAATCTATTTAAAGATTTAGATGTTCCCCAATTTCATTAATAAAGTGTGCAGAAAGTATGATACAATAATTGAATGTTAGTTACAAATATGTTTTAATATACTTTGTAATACACACACAATATGAGTTATTAATTTACAACTATAGTTTCGAGAGGAGCAGTCCCTCTCATCATCAGGTATAGATAATAACTAACTTAAATACAAAATTTATCAATCTAATTGGGTAGATAAAAGAACATCGCCGCTGCTTAAAAAATAACAATTTCTCCGAATTTGCCAATCATATAATTAACACCAATCATTCTTTCGATAGTCACAAATTAAAATTACTCCACTCGGTTCCCCATAGACGATGGATAATGAATAGTTTGGAAACCGTTGAAATCCTAAAAAATTTAAATTCTGGAAACACATTAATAAATAATATCACATTTCAGTCCAGTTCACCACTCCTAGAGCTGTTCGGCGAAAAAAAATACCCTTCCCTGCCGCGCGCCCCCTGACCCCCCTGACCTACCCAATTAGATTGATAAATTTTGTATTTAAGTTAGTTATTATCTATACCTGATGATGAGAGGGACTGCTCCTCTCGAAACTATAGTTGTAAATTAATAACTCATATTAGCTTAGTAGCTTGTTGGTCTTGTGGTTAGGACACTCGCCTCGTGATCCAAAGGTCGCGGTTTCGAACCTCACTCCAGACTAGCAAGTTAGTCCTATTTTCATAGCACAAGCGTTTAGCTTAGTTTGAAAATAGTAAGAATATTGATGTGACACGTATTCCGTGTTCGCATCTCTATTTTTTTTTTTTTAAAAAAAAAAAAAAATATTGTGTGTGTATTACAAAGTATATTAAAACATATTTGAAATTATAATGTTGCACCACGAAGTATCTGCCAAATCTTTCAATGAATGTTAGTTAGCTTAGTAAAAACCAGTACCAGATTTAGGGTCTACCGGTTTCGAGACATATCCGTCTCTTCGTCAGGATCAACACTGCACTACTATATTCACAACACTATACACCCCAACCATAGTATTATTAAACTTTCACCAATATTGATCACATGCTCATCACATGATCTTGTCAGAGACAAACATGCACTGATTAGCCTACTGAAAATTCAGGAATCTATCGGGAGAGAGTGAGATAGATTGCCGAAAGATTCCTGAATGTTCAGTAGGCTAATCAGTGCATGTTTGTCTCTGACAAGATTAACACGCATGTGATCAATATTGGTGAAAGTTTAACAAAACTATGGTTGGGGTGTATAGCGTTGTGAATATAGTAGTGTAGTGTTGGTCCTGATGAAGAGACGGGTACGTCTCGAAACCGGTAGACCCTAAATCTGGTAGTGGTTTTTACTAATTGAACTAATAATATTAATATGTATACAATTATAAGATTTCTAAGTTTTTTTTTATTTTTTTTTTTTTATTTATTAATTTTTTTTTTTTTACATCTCAGACCCACAAAACATCACATTGATATTTGTCTGTAGGTGCATCAATACATATATATAAATAAATTGTATTTACCAGAAATACACTCATATTAATTAATTACAATAGATCTTATAAACTCAAATACAAATCAACAATACTTTACAACAATACAAGAAAAAATACAAATATTACCAAAATCAAAATAAGTCTCTTTTATTTAATAACATATTCATTAATTCTGTATTTTGCCCTTTTTTATTAATATCCATTTTGACACGACATGGGATTTTATTTAATATTTTTGGTATGACATATTTTAATGTTCTTTGTCCATATTTATTTATGACCTTCGGTATTCGTAGTCCTTCTTTAACCGTAAATCTGGTACTATGTTTATGAATCAATCTATGCTTATATGTCCCTAGTTAATATCAAAATAAGCCATAACAAAAAGCGTTACAGAATTCTGAAAAAATAACCATTAAAAAAATTAAACCATTATTCGTAACCATGAATGAAACAGAAATAATGGCCCTGCTGGTACTGTTATCTTTTTCCGTTTTTTTAAGTATACTTTTTGTATACTTAAACTGGGAATCTCCGTGTTAATAAAATTAATTTTACCTTGCCTGGCTCAGGTAATGCCAAAAATAATTACAAAAAATCTTAAATTTTCCAGGTCAGAGCCGCGCGAGAAAAGGTATTTACCTTCAGAGCGAGCAGATGTTTTTAAGGATACTTAAGTTGCGCCTTAAGCAGAAAACTACCTTTCAAGTAAGTACAGCGGTTTGCATGCATATATTTAAAACATATATTTGAGAAGAAGAGAAAAAGCAGAGAGAACATATTAAAAAAAAAACATTTTACGTTATCTTGTAAGCCTGCATTTTTAATATTCGCGAAAAAGCATTTCTTTTGTCGCATCAGAAGTGTTTTTATATTATGTTTTATTATTGCTATATTATAAATATATATTATTAAAATATTCTTTCAACCCTAAATTAACAATGGTAAAGGGAAAGAATGAGTTATGCTACACGCGTGATATTAAACTTAGTACATTACAGTATACTATAAGTACAGCGGTTTGCATGCATATTTTCGAAACATATATTTCAGAAGAAGAGAAGAGACAAAGGACAAATATGTGAAAAAAACATTTTAGGTTATCTTGTAAGCCTGCATTTTTAATATTCGCGAAAAATGCATTATTTTTGTCGCATCAGAAGTGTTTTTATATTATATTTTATTATTGCTATATTATAAATATATATTATTAAAATATTTTTTCAACCCTAAATTAACAATGGTAAAGGAAAAAAATTGATTTATGCTACAGGCGTGATATTAAACATAGTACATTACAATATACTATAAGTACAGCGGTTTGCATGTATATTTTCGAAACATATATTTCAGAAGAAGAGAAGAGGCAGAGAACATATATTTGAAAAAAAAAACATTTTACGTTATCTTGTAAGCCTGCATTTTTAATATTCACGAAAAATGCATTGCTTTTGTCGCATCAGAAGTGTTTTTATATTATGTTTTATTATTGCTGTATTATAAATATATATGATAAAATATTTTATCAACCCTCAATTAACAATGGTAAAGGAAAAAAAAAGAGTTATGCTACACGCGTGATATTAAACTTAGTACATTACAATATACTATAAGTACAGCGGTTTGCATGCATATTTTCGAAACGTATATTTTAGAAGAAGAGAAGAGGCAGAGAATATATATTTGATAAAAAAACATTTTTGGTAATCTTGTAAGCCTACATTTTTAATACTCGCGAAAAAGCATTTCTTTTGTCGCATCAGAAGTGTTTTTATATTATATTTTATCATTGCTATATTATAAATATATATTATTAAAATATTTTTTCAATCCTAAATTAACAATTGTAAAGGAAACAAAAAAATGAGTTATTATACAGGCGTGATATTAAACATATTACATAACAATATACTATAAGTGTAGTTATTTTTTAATTAAAATAAAACACAAATCACTTTGTTTTCACCACTTTATTAGATTAAACAATCTACATGTTTCGGGAACAATGTTCCCTACTTCAGGATTATTGTGTACTAAAAATTTTTCAAAAGTTAAACCAAGCAAATGTCTTACGGTGAAGGGTGGGTGAGGGGGTAGGTGTGGGGAGGGGGGGGTTCGAGGTGTTAATTATTATGGGTCATCTGGAGAATATGGAATGTTAAGTGGAAAAATATTCAAAATAGGATTATGTAAAAAATTTGTCTGTGTATTTATTATATTAGAATTAAAATTAACGTTTTCCTTAGCGTTTTTCCTAATTTCAAACATGTAGATTGTTTAATCTAATAAAGTGGTGATAACAAATTGATTTGTGTTTTGTTTTAATAATAATGTCACCACAAAGTTCAAGCCTTCATACAGAAGAAAAAATATTGTTCGAACAGTTATTTTTTAAGTTTGAACATGTAATTTACCACTACAAACTCGTTCCATACTAAAATGAAATGTGCTTCTGTTAAAACTCGGTAAACTTAACTACACCTGCCAAATTGTATAGTTTATTGCCAATTTAAGAAGACCTGCAATGTACAGATGCTTTATTTTTCTATTTACCCTCATAAGTTATTTACACATCTTGATGAAAAGGATTGCAAGACTTAAGACAAGTGATAAAAAATCGTATAAGTGAATGTCAGATTGAAGTTTGATTAAAAACAACAAATACCAATAGTTCTTTTTTACGCTTTATCAGGCCAAGAGGCCCAATTGCTGAAGCGAACACATAAAATGCACAGCTTGAGTAAATCACGTAAATTTATTGTGTCCTCACCGGGAACCGAACCCGGAAAGCTAGGTGCGAGAAGCAAGTGTCATGCCAACTGGGTTACGGGGGCCGCAACCAAAAGTTTTATTTCTTCTGTACAAATGAGGATGTTTATTTATTTATTTATTTCAGTATATTATGACATTCTTTCTTTTGTATTGTTAAATAAAGTGGTCGATTTAAATACTTCACATATTTCATTAAAATTAAAAATAGGTTTTTTAATAAAAATTAAGTTGATAGTTTCAAATAAAATGAAATCTATGAACTACATCACAAATATAAAAAAAATACTGTAAAATGACATTTTTACGTTGACATATATTTTAACGGGAAGTGGTCCGTATTATGTACTGATTTTTAATATCTAAGAACATTGAATATTACTTTTATTCTTTTCAATAACATTGGATGTTTGCCGAGAGTTTTCATGATAAGTAAGTAAAATGTAATTAAAAGAAGGAAAAGCCTCAAATAAATATTAATCATTGAAGATATTTTATTTTCGTTTATTGCCTCAACATTATACTAATTTAATTACAGCAATTTCTAGGGAGAATCCAAGCGTAATAATTGGTCTTAATTTGAAATCTTCTGTTAATATTTCAAATAATACCATATTTATCCTTTAAATTCCATAATTAATTGATTTGTTAAGAGATTTTTAAAGTATTCTAAAATTTTGGTGATGAAGATTATGGTTTTGGTATTAAACGTGTTCTTTAAAAAATAAAATTATATATATTAAAGGAAATACATTCTTATTGTGAAGTTGCAATTTCAGAACAAAGTTCTGTGAATTATTAAACAATTTTTATTAATCAATTAGAAAAGACATACAGAAAAAATCAAATTAACCAAATAATATTTTATCATTATTTTTTAAATAATTTTCAAATCGCAAGCAAATTTTGCCTTTTATATTATAACCGGATAGAATTGGAAGTCCATGGTTCGTGTCCAGGCGGCATTTAAAATATTTTTTCGTTACTTTGTTTTTTTCTGTATGATTGATAAAATGATTAATAAAAATTGTTTAGTAAAATTATAATTTAATTAAGGCCTAACCTTAACCTTTCTCGATCCAAATTATTCTAGAGAAACGGGTGTAATATAATATTCATTACGTATTTTGATAATTTTTTAATTAAACTCATACACATCTCAAGAAAAATAGATTTGGTGAATTTAGAGTAGAGTTTTTGAAAAAGGTTTGATTCTTTTAAAACTGATGAATTACAGCGGACAAGAATGTTATAAAATTGTTGGAATAGCACATGAACATGAAACAATTACATATAAAATTGAAATAAAATAAATAAAGTTTAATATATATGAACGAACCTGGGAAGACTTCGGTGGCTGGATCATGTGGAGAGAATGTCCGAGCATCAAGCACCAAAGTCCCTGCTGAACTCAAGGCCAATAGGGCGAAGGAGCTTAGGAAGGCCAAAATTAAGATGGAGTGACAACGTCCTTAAGGACATCTCTGCTTTAGAGCTTCGGAACTGGAGAGAGCTGGCACTAGACCGAGATGAGTGGAGGAAGATTATTGAGGAGGCCAAGACCCACCAAGGGTTGTAGTGCCAAGATTGTGAATGATGTGATGAATATATATATATATGAATTTTATAAATGACTAAACTTTACAATAATAACTTGTGGACTGCATTTATTACATCCGTCCTGTCCACTTTTGCCATTAACATTTTTTTTTAAATAATTTTCAAATCGCGAGCAAATGTTACCTTTTATATTATAACCCTTTATGCTAACTCCTCTATAAATCTTGAATTCAATAAATGTTTATTGTACCGGTATCTAAATTCAAACGTCAACAAAACTGTTTAATGCAGAAAATAAAAAGGGCCATGAATAAATAGATGAAAAAAATTCGAAACGGCCTACGACACTCATTTCACCAAAATTTCCTTATAGTAGGTACTAACATAATAACCTAAAACGCCAAAAATCGGTAGCTCACCTAATTTAAAAAATAAATTTGTGAGAATATGAAGCGTGGACAAGGTCAAAATAAATTAATAGATTTGAAGACTTCAAAATATTGTTTGCCGAAATTTTTGACGTAGAAAAATTCATCATTGCAAAAATAGATGGCGTGGTTAGTTGCAATAAATTTCCAATTGGCAGAAAACCCTCCTTTCTAATAATGTGTACGCAAAAAGTGAATAATAGAATAAATAAATGAAGAAATAAATTTTAATAATATATAAAGCATTACCTTTGTGGTTAGATATAATAACAGAATGTTAGTAAACTTAGTAAAAACCACTACCAGATTTACGGTCTACCGGTTTCGAGACGTACCCATCTCCTCGTCAGGAGCAATACTACACTACTACATTCACAACACTATACACCCCAACCATAGTATTGTAAAACTGTCACCACTATTGTTCACATGCGTGTTAATCTTGTCAGAGAAATTGAACTACTGAACAATTCAGGGATCTAACGAGAGAGAGTGAGAGGGGGCGGGGTCTAAAGTGGGTGTTATCACATCTCTTGCGAACGCTTTGTTCAATGTAGCGTAGTTTTTGGTTTGGTTTAGCAATGGTTATTACTAAGTTTACTAACATTCTGCATAAATAAATAAACTGGTTCTAATGTTGCACCTAAAGATGATGAGTGTCCCCATTGAAAGCGCTTAGGCTTATTTATTTTCACTCAACGGTGGACTAAAACTGAGTGTGTGATGAGAGTCGGGATTAGAAAATAAATATTTTCCTTCCCCTTCTCCGTCGATAATTATTGATCGATTAACCGAAATATAAGTACACCAAGGTGGCTACGTCCATAGCTGACAAAATTTACTTACAGCGTTTTCCTAGTACGTCGCGAGCGGATCCAATCTCCAACTCTCCCGGCTTGTCGAATCCGGAACAGATCGATCTATCTATTCCGAAAGACTAAAGTAAACTGATAATGTGTCTACGTCGGATTCGGATACCACACGAAAAAGGAATGTAAATTCTTAGTAGAAAAGACGCCGGCCCACTTATTTCCAACTGTCACTGGTCAGATTTATAAAAGGTTTAAATCCTGGCTAGCGGTTGGCGTAGAATACTTCGGATGTCAATTTCGACCAATCAAAGTCATTTCGCGGTCGGCGCCCGGCGGTCACAAAATACTAATTAATTTTAAAATAATTTGTTTAAATAAACATTTATTTATTTATTTATTTAAAAAATCCTTGTTTACAAATAAAGATACTTAATACTAACATATCCCACATAAATTTTGAATTTTTTTTTTCATATTCCAAGAAGAGAAATAAAAGTACGAGTACGTAAAGAAGGTTGTTCTGGTGAAAAAGATGCCAAAAAGTAGTGATAATTAAACCGTTATTTAATTCGGTAATTCATGATAGAGATATTTATAATTTGTATCTGAGTGTATCGATGATTGGTAAATAAATGTAACTGTTATGTAGTATATATGATTGCCTTGCGAATTGCGAAAAATCATTCAACAATCATTGATACAATCAGGTACAGATGTCAAATAATGGTTAATAGTGGAACCGGTTAAAATAAAATCACTACCAAGAAGACAAAGGTCCTCTATGCGAGGAATCAATTGGGAAAATAAGTGGAGGGATCAAATAAATGAAGCAATTCACTTGTTACAAACTGTGAAACCTCAAAGCTTTGGTGAGAAAAATGTTTCTAGAAAATCCGAACTTCCAGTTCAATGATAGATATGTAGCATTTCATAAACCACCAATTTAGGCCACTTTCCACAATTATGTGGTAAGAATACCGCATAAGCAAACGAGGCATGAGCAGAGTACACACGCTCCCGATGTAAGCCACCGCAATGCTAGCATATCTACATACATACAGTCAGACTTCAAGAAACTTCTTTGTTCGTAAACCATATAAAAAGCTGCCCACGCCCTATACGTGCATGTCAGTCTTCCATCGACCCCCGGCGTAAGGCCGGAGGCTATTGCCCTTCGAGTATCTATCATTGTCTTTGTAATCATAGTCATGTATAACTTGTACTCGTTTTATCGAGATGATAAAATCATCAAACATTCTACGCCTTTGGAGCTTTCCCATCACATGACGGGTGGTGACCTCAAAGCAAAGATATAATAAATACGACTGAAACCGAGAGAGCCTGACAAAAACACAAAATTGTATTACGTACATTCAAAATACCATTAAGGGGAAAATTACAGTTTTTAAAAACTTCTCAACTTCACAGCAGAGTTTCGCGCAGCGACGCGTGATACCACATTAATTTGAATCACGTAAAACGAATGGATGTTGGGTTTACCCCGATAGCCGTCTGTGCCTCTATTCCCCTAAACACGTGCTGGAGAAATGTATATTTTGTTTTCGAAAAGTTATATTTTACCCCATACACAACTTAAAAAGGATCTCTTTTATGACATTACGTCCTACAGAAATTTTCATTTTGTTTTTCAAGTGTTAACGTGTATATGATATTATTTATTTTACAAATGAGCTTATAAATTTACAAAATAAAAGAAGCTTACGCAGAGGCTTAGCGTGTGAGCTTGTTATTTCTTCAAGCGAAAATTTTCGTCGAAAGAAATGTTTATAAATTCAACACATATTTAAAAAAGACAAGACACTCATCTAATTAATATCATTAAACAGAGTAAAGCTTTAAAGCCGTAGCTTAAATTTCTGTAGCTAGAATAATTCTTTTTAATGCATGTTTTAAATGTAAGACTGTTATTATATCCTATTTAATCCAAATTATGGCTTTCATTTAATAAGATATTGAAGGATTTTAGTTTTAATAAATTATTAAATACTAGCAGAAAGCTTGTGTGCCCAATGTTGAAAACAGAAAATTTGCCATAATAACATATTGTCACGAGACGTGAGATATGAAAGAAACAGCGCATGTCAGGGATTTCGCTACACTCTCTGAATATTTTGGAAACAATTGAAAATCTATAAATCGAAATCTATAAAAAGAAATCTATAAATACGAGTAGGCTCTGGAAAATAACAATAGTATCGAGTTTGACAGCTAGTTAAAATCACAGAGAAGCGAAACAAACAAACCGAAAAGTCAATAGACGAAATAAAGTACAAGAGTGCCTACCTGCGTGCGGAATATTCTAGTAGCGAATCAGTGCGATATTACGAAATAATATTCTGGTAAGGTTTGTGTCCAGTGACTTTGTGATTAGGATTAAAGTTTTATTGATCTTATAAAAAGGAAGTGGTCTAACACAGAATGATCAAAGACGAAAAAAAAAATGAACATGAATATTACCATATTTTTTACAATATTTATTTTCAACATGCAAATAATTAACATATTTGTATAGATCACCCTAAAGTAACATTAATGAACAAATTAAAATACAATTAGGGGACTGAAATGCGTGAAAGAATACACTTTTTTATGATTTGATTTTAATTTATGTTTAAGATGTGCTTGTACGTCACGACATTTAAAAATAATCGGTATGGTTCATACAAAGTTTGTTAGTTTTCTCAAATAAATGATTATGGAAAACCACAAGATAAACACTATGAACACTAAAACAAGATAAAATATTTAATTACAGAATAGAAGATAAATAGAAGCAAAAAGCGGTATATTTTTTAGGTTTTTTTAAGTCTTTCGTTATGTGGTTGCTGTAGTAATATTTTTTTTGCTGGAATCTCATGTTGGTAAAACTTTAGATGCGACACATTTTCATTCTACATAATAAAAAAATGAATAAAACTATTACAACTTACTTTTGAGTACTATTTGAATATCAATTTATCACACATATGGAAATAAAAACTATTTTTTTTTATGCTGTGAATTTTTTAAATTTTCTGAGACGCGTTTCGCCTTATGAGGGCATTATCAATCTAAATATTTTACATTCAACAATATGTACTTTTATTAAAATTATTAGAAAGAGATGCTTTATAATTTTAAGAATTAATTTAGGTTTCTAGTTGGCAATTCTGTCCAAACACTAATGACATACTACATAAGTAATACATTTATGCAGTGATTCAACTTAAGGCTGGATATTCACTGCAAATGCATATTTCGGCGATTTTTTTTACGAAAATGTGGGTTTTTATTATTCATTTATATCAGAATGTATACTATGGACTGCAATTTTTTTAGAGCGATAACTTAGGTAGAACCTTTCTTGTTATATAAAAATAATAAACAGGATATTATTTAAAATAATTAATAAAATATAATATATAATATAATAAAATATAATATAAACCTGAAACTTCGACAGCGACTGGTCAAATGTTATATATGGTCAGTCCTGCTGTACGGAGTGGAATCGTGGACCCTCAAAGTGAGTAGCATGAACCGGCTGGAGGCGTTCGAAATGTGGATACATCGGAGAATGCTCCGGATACCCTGGACGGATATGGTCAGCAACACAAGAGTTCTTCAAAGAGCTAGAGTGAATAGAGAGTTGCTGACAAATATCAAAATCCGAAAGGTATCGTATTTGGGTCATGTGCTCAGAGGAGAAAAATATGAATTGCTCCACCTGATTCTTATGGGCAAGATAGAGGGTCGTAGAGGTGTTGGAAGGAGACAAATTTCCTGGCTCCGCAATATACGCGACTGGACGGGCATAAGAAGTGTTGGGGAGCTGTTTCGTGCTGCCCAGGACAGGGACGCTTTCTCTCGGGTGATAGTCAACGTTGGGGGGACCTGACATGACACCAAAAGAAGAAGAATAAAATATAAGCATTAATCGACAGACCGCGGCCAAAAAATCGTTTTTAGTGTCCTAGGTGGCGCTAATTTTTAATGAATATTTATATGTACCTACGCATAATGTGTTTTTCATACATATAAAGTATACTTCATTATCTAGAAGTCTTACTAAGAAAATCAAGAAATATTCAATATTAATAAAGTTATAATGTTTTAAATTTGTAATAAATATTTACGTTTTTTGTTGATTTTAAAACGCGTTTTATTTATATAAAGAGATAATTTTAAACAGTAAATTATATTTTATTAATTATTATAAATAATGTTTATTACTTTTATATAATAACAAAGTTTCTATCTAAGTTATTGCTCTAAAAAAATTGCAGCCTAGAGTATACATTCTGATATAAATGAATAATATAAACCCACATTTTCGTTAAAAAAAACCGATATATGCATTTGGAGTGAATATGCCGCCAAGCAACGTAACCCTTTGTGCGGTATGTTTTAAAAACAAGCCCTTAATAAATATAAGTTATCGCTTTTTTAATCAATTTAAAAATAGTAAATAAAAAATAGAAATAATAATAAAAAATAGAAAATATAATAAAAAATAAAAAATATAATTAAAAAAAATAGAAAATATAAAAAAAAAAATTGTCCGCCGTGACAGTGTAGCACACTGCCGTGACCAGGAGTCGAACCTGGGTTACCACGGCCACAACGTGGGGTCCTAACCACTAGACGATCACGGCTACCGGAGCTGGTGCTACTGGCGAGATAAAACCGAATAATACTCAAATCTTACTCTCCGTTTGATCTACTTTCACATTCTCTTTGCCGAACTGGTTCAATCACTAGGCCGGCTTCACAATCGACAGAGCATTGTCGTCACGGTCCGTCTTGAGTTCGTGATAGGCAAACTGTAGTTAGACTGTTGACTGGTAGTACAATGATGGCGTGTGTTCTGTTTTAAGGGAATTCGTGATTCTGACTTTGTTATTGTAACTTAACATCACTTTTTTGTATAAATGCAGACAACAGCTATTCAACAACATAGTTATATTTTACACCTAACATTATATTATCCATTTTTTTTTAAATTTCTCATTGCATGCCGTTTATTAGAATTTTTGATACGTTTTTTTTTTGTCTATTAAAAAAATAAAATACATAACTTATATAATTGTGCTCGGACAAGGTACTTTGCATTGTTACGTTTAATTATTTTACATTATATTATACATGAAATGAGATAGTGGAGTGAAAAATTGATTTTGAGGGAAAATCTTTGTTTTAATCGAGATCTTCTCTTAATTTGTTTTTGAATTGTTTTGTATTCTGTATATTTTTTATTTCGATTGGAAGATTTTTATAATTATTATAATTGTATGAATAATCTTAATATCTATTAATTACATTATTCTAATAATATATATTCTTGTATTATTTTTATTTTGGAATAAGTATGTGTTTATGGTTTATGTCAAGTCATCGAATGGAGCCCCTTTTGCGTATTTTTTTATTATTAGTTTTTATTTATTTATTAAGGAATCTTAACAGTTTTTAAACATATAGTGTAAAAGCATAGTGTTCATTTCATAGACCAATTAAAAAAATTCACAAATTTTAAAAACAAAGTTAGATGAGATATTTTTAAGTCAATTATTTTGAATTAATTAATGAATTAGTAATGAAGTAGTAAGCAACAATGTTAAGAATTCTTGTTTGTTTTTGAGGGGTTTATAAGTAATCCTTTGAAACGTTTTTCTACAGCAGTAACGCAGGGCCCACACTCCCGTTGCATATGATTTGTTATAACTCTATCAAATTTAACACTATTCATTATATTACACTATTTCGCAACATATTGCTCGTAAATAAACCGTTTTTCACTGAAACACTTTATTCTACATTTATAAGAATATTCCATCCAGTTTCCGCTCGCAGTAATCGCTCCGGTTTATTTCGCTTGTTCAGGTAAGAACTTCGATTTATCGAGTCGCGGCTTGCAGCCGACTTCGTAGTGTTTTCGCCTGTCAAACGTGAACGATTACACTCTTTCGATGCGGCCGGCGCCCTTATTTATATCTGAAAATGCTGGTACCGAATCTCCTAGAACTTCCCAGTGTTTAGTAGAACGTTTCCGTGACTTCTAGGCTTTTTCGAAAGTTCCAGATGCCTTCCAAAGGCCCGATAGGCCGTTTTCGATTTTTCGATAGTATTGTGACAAGTAACAGGAGTGCATAATTATTTTAAGCACCATCTTAAATATTGTAACGAGGCTAAAAAAGAATCACGAACTTCTGTCAAATGACAGTTGTTTGAAGTTGGCACAATACTACCGACGGGTCTAGAATTACCTCCGATTTTCGAGAGACGTCTTCAACTTTCCAGAAACATCTGGAAGTTACGAGAACTTGCAAGTATACACTGGAAACGTCTAGATAACAGTATTAGCCAATATAAATACGGAACACGGGAGTAAGGAGTGAGTTGTTTTTGGGTGCGCGCGTTTGACAGGCGATAACAAAGCAAAGGCAATCTCGAGTCGCGGGCCAGGCTGGCCAAGCAAGCGGTAGCGGTAAATTGTGAGAGGCCAGTGTGCCAAGCGAGCGGTAATTCGACAGCGCTATTCCGAAAACTTCTAGCGTAGCGAAATAAACCGAAGCGGAATAAATAAGTGCGGAAATTGGATAGAATATTCTAGTGAATAGTAAATAAAGTGTTAAAGCGAATATAAAGTGTCTATTTAGGAGTGATAAATTTGCGAAACAGCTTAATTTAAGGAATAGCGTTACATTTAATGGTGTTAAGAGACATTGTACGATCGATTAATTAATTATTCAATAATCAATAAAGCAGCCACGACACTTTTTTCAGTTTTATGATTAGGAAATTTGGAAAAATTAATATTTTATAGTTAAAGGCGATATTTCTTTATTTTCGTATTTAGGTTCCTTGTAGTTTAACATTTGTATTTGCTGTGTGTGTGCATATACGGGAGACATTTACGGTAATTTAAGGTTCAGTCATCTGAGATAAACCTCGATCTCAATTACACGCCAAAATCCTGCGGTTAAGCGCATGTGTGGATGTAATGCGGAACATCCCCGAAGAAAACAGCGGATTATCGAACTGCTCCAGGGAGCCGGTCTTATTAGTGGGCGCCCTATCCTCCCTTTCCTCCCCGACGGCATGATCCCTTTATTTTGGGATTAACCTAAAATCCAATGCGGCTCTGCGGCGTGCAAGGGATTTGTGTGCCCGCGAATGAACTAAATTGGATACACACGTGTGCGGTGGTTTCGGTACGTACGTGCGATTAACTACTAACTGGCTTGCCTGCAAGATGTTATGTCGATTGAAATTCATTTATGTACCTATTTGTAAACAAATACAATTGTTGTTTACTCGTATATGCCTTAATAGGTTGCAATTGCAACGTTATTCATAATTGAATTACCTTCGAAATGATATCGGCATCGCCGTTTTATAAAATGAAGGCTCTTCGGGAAAAAAATTAATATCAAGAAATCTTTATTTAGAGAAAAATATTGAATCAACTTATTTCTATATAAACATGTTCTATGTATTTACGTATATTAAATAAATGTACTGTCAAATTGGCAACGTTTTTTAGGCGGATATTCCTGTTTCTTGCGATGGATAAACAGATATAAATTGAACTATTACATCGGACCATGACGGTTTTACTCAATTCTGATTTATTGTATAAAATAATATCCTAAATAGTCAACAGATGGTCATTTTCACAAAAAAGTGACATTAATATTTCAAAATTTTCGTGATTAACATTGTGGAAGTTCATTGGAAATAACTATGAATAGAACACAATGTTGTTTACTTCACACAATGACAGTTTAATTAAATTAATTAATTAAGACGTTTTCGATGCTAACTGCATCATCTTCAGTAATATACTAACTTAAGACTAGAAGACATTTTATCTACTACATAGGGGCGGGAGTTGTCAACAAACCCCACTTATTACATCCCCCCCTTCTTACCATACTAGCCCCTCCCAACAACCACTTTCACTTTCCGCCTGCCCCTCCCCCACTCCCGACAACTCCCGCCCCTATGTAGTAGATAAAATGTCTTCTATTCTTAAGTTAGTATATTACTCAAGATGATGCAGTAAGCATCGAAAACGTTTTAATTAATTAATTCAATTAAACTGTCATTGTGTGAAGTAAACAACGTTGTGTTCTATTCATAGTTATTTAAAGTGACATTCATTATTTTTCCCAAAGAGTCTTCAAATTATGTTTATAGCTTTATTTACTAACTCCGTTTTCCCTAATTGCGTTTTATTTATTTTATTTTTTTATTTTTCAACGCCTTAGTAAGCGTTTTCAGTATACATAAAGTCACAATTTTTAAGTAAAACGCAAAAAAATTTAAAATGTTTACAAATACCTTTGGAAATATAAAAATAAAATAAAATATAGATAATTAAACCAATATTTCCTCAAGGCTTTATCAAGTCAAGAATTATCCCGGAAAGCCATGCCAAAATTCGATATTAAAAAGGAATTTTGTGCTGTTTGAAACATTATAAAAATAATAACACGAATGCCATTTTTGTAAATATTTTCTAGAAATAAATAAATGTAACCCCTACAAGTATATTTCGTTTTATTATTAAACACTTTTTGAATTTTTTAAATCTTGCTGACTGAAATTAAAAATGACTTTTTTTCCAAAATATGTGTTCTTTAAAGTCAATCCGGAGGCAGAAGATGATATCTTATTAAAAACATCATTTAGCACCCTTTTCTTACTGTGCCTAATAGAAATCATAAAAAAAATTCATACAACTACTACACACGTTATTGCATGGTCCTTGAACGTGACATGCGAATTTAGAAGTAGGTCGCCAAACGACGAGTCTCTCGGAGAGTTCAGCACGTTGACACGTTCCATCTTCAGGAATATTGATGAAAGCCAGGGCTTAAGAATCCATCCATCTTTGGCCGTCGTTCCTACAAATTCCATGAAAGAAAATTTTAACTCCAGAGACGAGAACTAACCGATAAAATGATGCCTACACATCCCTTTAACCCTTTTTTCTTCACTTCTTCTCGCAGTGAAGAAACGAGATGACTGTCTCAAAAGTGGCAGTATTTTATAGAGTATGGTGAATAATCTATTTTTGATAGATAAGCTAATTAACAAATGAGTTAATAATGTAAAGATAAAGAATATTTTGAGTTTGTTCAAATTTTTCAGAACAGTGCTGGATTTATGTCACAGAGACATTATTAATCAATTAATAAGTATATTGCTCTCAAAATTCCGTAAAAAATCAATGTAGATTTTCTCATTAGCGACATCTGTGGGGATTTGTGAAAGCTTTCCACGCAATTTGAACATATATACAACTTCCAAAAAATGAATAAGCATGGTATATTCTATCATGGGTGGAAATGGCGAATGTTACAATTGTGTAAAGTGATCACTTAAGCCAACCATAAAGATAGGTCATAAGTCCTATGTACACCCAAATGACTTTTATACCTACTTTCCCATAATAAATACAGTTTCGTCTCTGTGAGATATCTATAATATATATTAATGTAAAGATAACTTTATCAGAGAGAATAGAAGTAAAAGAGGGTTGCCTAGGTGGTTTGATAATATATTACGGAAGGAATTATTCTACGTAAAAATCAACTCAATTTAAAATAAATAGCTTGACCTTTTCAGATATTTTGTATTTATCGTTAGTAACCCCATCGGTGTTAACCTTAAAACCATTTTTATTTTTTATCTTAGATTAAGGCTCAATTTTCTTCGCGGTGACAGGCAAAAAACAGAGCCTTACAGAGGGTTTGAAAAATATTGTTATTCTCCCATTGAATAAATAAACTTTTGGTTTTCACTAATATTAAGAAGTCAGAGTAGGGTTGCAGAAACTGTATAGAAAAGATAGAAAATATAAATTAACCACGACTTAAATGACCTTAAAATATGTCAAATTCGAGAGTATAATCACAGATATAGATGACCTTTTAAGGTGACTGGGTATTGAAGAATTAAAGTCTTTGTAATGACCCTTTCCTACTTTATTGGCATCAAAGTCTGAAAAATTCAAACTTTTCCTGACTTTGTGGTGAAAACTATAAATAATATCATTCATATTTTTAATATTTAAAGCATTTACTTTGTGGTCAGAAATTTAAACAATATTTTATTTATGTTAGTATATTAGGTACCACTACAAATTACTTTTTTGTCTACCAAATTCGAGACGTAACTCGTATCTTCGTCAGGACAGTCACTACACTAGCATATAAATAACACTACACAATATACCACAGTATTATTTACACACCAACACCTTCACAAAATACTCTTCACATGCGTGTTACTCTAACTCAAGGTTAACATGCACTAAGTTTCTTATCACATATAATTAATAATTTGTGTAGATGAAAGAGGGAAACGTGGTGGGGTCTACAGGGGGGTGGGTCCATAGGGTATTCTCTTCCCTACTCGAATTATTAATCCTTTTTGATAGGAAACTAAGTGCATGTTAGCCTTTAGTTAGACTAACACGCATATGAAGAGTATTTTGTGAAGGTGTTGGTGTGTAAATAATACTTTGATTGTGGTGTGTAGTGATATTTACATGCTAGTGTAGTGGTTGACCTGATGAAGAAACGGATTTCCTCTCGAAACCGGTAGACGAAAAAGGAATTTTTGGTGATTATACTCTAACATAAATAACATTTTTTAATCTGAAATAGTCCAGCAACCATACCTAGGTTATTTCACATTCAAATTGACGATCCTTAAAAGAGAATAGTAAGAATGAGATATGTCGCAAATGTTGATAATATAAGAAGTAAAGTAGGATTGTAGAAAACGTAGCATGGCCAAGTAAACTCGATCCTTGTATACGGTAAAAGCCTCAATTATCGACGAACTTGAGTGAAAAGATGTACGAATGATAATGAGTCAAGAGTTATGTGTTAGGACTGAAAAGTGTGGAGCTCCATAATTTATCGATGAGTATGTCTCATTATATGGCCGAAATATAAAAGCTTCCGGGCCTTTATTGATTTCAAGTCTTTCTTCACCTTTTACATCTGGATAATCACTTTGTTATTAGTAATCCTGACAATCCAGCTTTTTTATATCCATACTAGCCGTACCCGCGGCTTCGCACGCACTTTTAATCTATTTTATCAATTTGTGTATTAACCTTAACATATAGATATATGTCATCGTCGACTTTTTTATAGAACTTTTTGAGTTATACTACTTTTCTTTAGAAAGTATTTAAATATTTCTTACCGTTAAAGCAGCATTCGTGAAAACGCATCAAATAGGTCATCACAAAAAGCCCTTTTATTTAAACGAGATAATATATAACTCTCGTCCATTCTGAAAGTTTATTCTAAGTATTGGTGAAAAATTTTTTGAAATCGGATAAGTAGTTTCGGAGATTACTTTCTTTATCCAAACTTATAAACTTTACCTCTTTATATATTAGTATAGAAGTATAGATATTTGCATATAAAATGCTTCAATTCCATGTGTCCATAATTCTGTTCCATATTTGTTTGTATATTATCATTGAAAATGTATATTTGATAATACCTGTGGTAGTTATTTGATAATGATATATTCTGAATACATTTAGCGTTGTTATAATTATAAAATGTCTTTAATGATTTATTTTGTCCATTTTTATATCGCCATTCTGTCGTACAATTATTGCAAAACGTCTTCAATTCTTTCTCTATTTCATTCGTAAATCATCCAGCCGTGCGAGCGGAAAATGTCCTGCGCGGAAATTTTTGATCCCCTGATTTCATCCCCTCTAGTAAATCACATTAGCCTCCCGTTTAGGGTCGCCGCCCTCGAGCCGCGAGTGGTCGACAGAGGGATGAACTTTTACTTTGACCGCTAGAGTTAAGTTCCGGAATTGTCTAAAGGCGGTTGGGAATTGTAAAAAGGCCGGAAAATTCGTCGAAATTGGATGAAAATCTACAAAAAGAGACGAAATATTTTTCGTTTAATGATGAGAGATGTAGAGTTTTATACATGTAGTATTTGAATATCTCTATCGTTAAAAGCCATATTCATTATATTCCACATATGTATTATCTGAGATAGGATTATTGACAGCAAAGAAGAAAAATAAAATCTTTTTTGAAAGGTTACATATTATTCTGAGTTTGTTGAGAGGCAGAATTTTCGAAACCCTCGAGTTTTTATGTTTGGTCAGAACTTTAATACTTTCGGATTTTAAACTCAATTTTATGAATGACTGAAATTTATATTTAAAACCAAATTAATTAATCAATTAGAAAGACATAGAGAAAAATCTAATTCACAAAAAAATATTAGGCTTCTATTTGAACCCAGGTCACCTCCTTTCCGGAGCCGATGCTCTAACTACTAAGCTACAGTAGCCTTCTATGTTTCCGTAAATATATCGATCTTATATGCAGTTTTCATTTTTATTAATTGATTAATTTTTATTTTTGTCCATAGAGCAAACCACTTTTTTGATACGGTAGTTCAAATTGTTTTGCATGTTTATATGTTTAGTTAATTTACGATTTTTATGCATGTTATTTGCATAAAAATATTATTTTCTCTAGGCTCAGCGAACTAATAAATCTGTCCCGTCGCTTGCTTCTAATCTGGCTCGCCCGTAAACATTGCTTTTTACATGAAAAAATTAAAAATAAATCAAATTAAGTGCTATAATGCAACTTTACTTAAAATTATATGGAGAAACAGGGCTATGAAAAGTTTTTTTATCATGACGTCAGAGCGCCGAAAATTTCTAATATTGGCGAAATCCCCATTTCAATTCTATTTTCTAAACTTAAACGCGTTTTTTAGATCTTGATGCAAGTGGCGTTTGTACATTTCAAAATCCATTTGGCTGTACAATTGAGGAGCTTGAGAAGTTTTGTGTTTGATCTGCTAAATAAAATGATAAAAATAATGATGAAAGAAATGAATCTAACAGAATTTTATAAATATCCTTCGATTAATAAATACGGCCAAATTAAATCGTATGCATGGGGATTTATATCTGTAGGTACTTGAGAGAGCTTACCACTGTAAGAAAATAATTTTGAATAGGAAGTAAAATGTAATATCGCAACACAGATCATTATTAACGGATGACTAATTAGCAATTATACATAGCTTTGATGATAGGAAGTACTAACTTCGAATACCTGTATGATTAAATATTATTTAAAAAAAACCAATTGCCTCTAACGTATTTGTACAAAATTTAACCAGATATACGTTTATGAATAAATGGAAATTCATTTAATAATTATATTTTTCTTCTTCTTTATCTTTGATTAGACCTATTGATCTATTGTGGCTGTTGTATTGTCTTCTTGGGAGTTGGGCTGATAGCTCATCTTCCATATTTTAGTTGGTTTATAATTTATTGATTATAATTATGTAAAAATATCACTTTCTAATAAATAATTTTTAACCTGTTTTAATTTTGTCACTTATGCTTAAAGTATGCCAAGCCCTGTTCTAGATAACAGCCGAAGACAACAAAATATTCGATACAACGCAACGTTTGTAAATTGTAAAGAGCGTGCTATGTTTGGTTGCTATTAATTTGGTTGTACCAACGCATGCGAACCTAAAATATCAATATTGTGATTAATAATTGTCAGCTTTGTTGATAACTATTGATTTTTCGGTCGGAATGTCCGATACTTTGTATGAAACCCGTTTGTACAGCGCGGATCGTATATTCTTCTAGATGTGTATATTCATTAAAAATGTTCTCAGGTTTTCACGGCCGTTCAGAATCTTCTGTGTATAGTTGTCTGGGATATTTTGTCGTGTATATGAAACATATCTGGCCGAAGTTTCGGATCTCATAGCAGGGTTGATGTGATGAGTGTGTGTTGATGTGTAGGTTGAGTATTGCCTTGCAATTCCGTACCGAAGTCAGGGTGTGTCCAAGTTTGTGTTAGGTTAAGTACTATATTGCAGTACCGTGTCGAAAGCAGGGTGTGTATGTTTTAATGTAGTGTGTGGTGATACCCTGTCGGAGACGGGTCTTGTCAAGAATTTTTGTATCGTTATGTCACTGTTCCATCTACTGCTGGATAATTATCTGTGCGGTGTCGTTGGTTCAGTTGATTGAATTCATTGATTCAAATCAAACAATCAAACCCAAGAAACCTTTCTTCTTCTTATTTATTATACTATTGGCAGAGCAGTTGTTTTCACTGATAACTATGAAACCGCAGACAAAACCATCCGGTTCCATCTGCTCCGATCTGCTAGATTCCTGGCAGCTTTTTGAAGTGAGCTTATGTTTGCCTATGGTTCACCAGGTCCTTCTGGTTAGTGATCTTCCACGAGAACGGGGCCACCGACTCTGCCATGTTGCATCAACCTCTACGTTGCAGCAGTACGTCATGTGTATGTCCGATTTATTTATGTTTGAAAGACAACTATTATTGAATTTTCACACGAAGCAAACACATTTTGGTGAGACATAATATCTTTAAATAAAATAACTATTTGTATAACACCACTTTATCGAGCTAACAACTAGTTACAACTCACAGGGTTCTTTAGGGTTCAGTATTAACTAAATAAAAACAGAATTAAAAATAGTCAAGAAAGCATTAATGGAAGAAAGAGATAGAATGTCAACTGTGGTGGGGGTTGGGTGAAAAAGAGCGGGTATGGGTGGGTGCAGTAAATTGGAAGGGGAATATATCTAGAATTGGACTGTGCGATAAATGTTTGGTATGGGTGGGTGCAGTAAATTGGAAGGGGAATATATCTAGAATTGGACTGTGCGATAAATCTAGTCGTTTATTAAGTAAATATTTTTTATCTATTTTTAATGACTTTTTTTAATGCTTCCAAATTATTGAGACGCATACCTATGTTATTTCTATGAAGTACATCTACACCCAAGGATTGGTCAAATGCGTGTTTTTTCTATCAAATGAATTGAAAATTCTGAATAGCCTACACTATTTAAGCATCTTTTGTGTTCAATGATTCTTGTGTTTATATTCCTAGCTGCTTTTCCTATGTATAATGCAGGGCAATCGTTGCACTTGCGTTTATTTATCCCTGAATAGCTAAGTTTATATTCTTTATCTTTAGAATTTATCAAAAATCTCGCTAAGTTGTTATTTGTATAAAAACCGGCTTTAAACGGCAAAACTTGATGTTATAGAAGTTAGAGAATTAAATTGAACCGTGCGATTGACAACTTGAAAAGTACACACCTACGATTTGTGAACTAATCTCGCGTGACGAGTGCGAAATTAATTTGAATTAAAGAACAGTGCTCTTATTAAATTCTTGTCTATTGATAGAAGTTAATTAATAAAACTTTAATTAATTTCAAGTGTCCACCACCGCCACGATTCCATAACAAAAACTAAAAATTTAAGAATATTAAGTTCCACACTTTCAGTATTATTATATAATACATTTAAATTGATATACGATCCATAAACTATTTAAATAAGTGAAAGAAGAATACAGGATAGAATAAATAAATACACATATGCGTATGGAAAGAAAGAATGAAAATAAATAATATATTCAACTATCATGAAGATTCCACAAAGTTATTGCCCTGTACAGCAAAATTGATATTTCCCGCTTTTTGATATTTTAAAACAAACAATTTGATTATTTTGATGCGATCAGATACGACGTTGGTCTGGCATCAAGCGTAAACAATCTTGAACTGTATTGTTTCTTAAACGTTTTCACTTGACTGAACGCATATATTTCTCTACGTCGCATAAAAATCTCAAGTGAGATAGTATATCTTCTTCAATAAACGCAAAATCATTTTGTGTATATTATGATATATATTTTCACGGGACTTGACTTCGGCAGGAAAATTAAAACACTGGAAATAAATTTAGTTTAATTTATTACTTTGCATTAATTAATTTGCATTGGTTAACGCTGTTTCTATCGCTTAGATCACTTCTGGTAAATTCCGTTCAATGTTCGCTCATATAAATCCCTCGTCCCGTTATCCCTTTATTCCGCCCTTGCTGGTATCACTGCTGGTCGCAATGAGTTCGGTCTCTTACCAATATCGCGTGTTGTAATATCACTAATCACTGATCACCCTGTTATGTTTCACTTGTTGTCGTCACGAAATGAATTAACCGATCCCTAGTTGCGTGACTCCTTTTATAGATAAATTATTTTGTCCGATTTGTTCTAGAATTGACGAGAGGCCTGTAGAACGCTCTAGACTTTTCCAATGTAATGTTTTACTACGTAATGGAATGTCATAGATTCTTCTTCGAGAGAAAATGCGATCATGCATAACTGACTTTGCGTTGCGTGCGAAATATTCAAGAACTTGCGGTTACGGATGACAGACTGTGCTTTGTGTGACGTTTTTGTATTGTTATCAGCATTTGGTAGGTTTACCGTCTCGCTACAATGTTATGATTGAATTGACAATTGAATACGATGAATGATAATGATATTATCAATTATCTGTTTATTAAATTAATAAATTTAATTACACAAATGGAAAATTGACATAGCCAAGCTCATTTGCCTTTTTCTAAGCTAAGTTTAAATGGTAGATTTAATAAAACAATTTCCAAATAAATCGGCATTTTTAGTATGGCAATAATTGTTAGACGAATTATTGTTTCTGTTCACCGATCAATACATTACTCTCAACTTTTTGAGATCAACCTAATATCGCGACCATATATGTCAAGTTTTTATAATAACCCAATCTCAGTAATTTGATCTCAGAATCAATTTCTTGATTATCAAACATACCATACTCACTCAACCTTAGAAGTGGAGATATCAGACCTATAAGTACTTACTTTGATATGCTCTCATTTTTTCAATATATACATACAGCTTATTACAATAGTTTTATTTTCTTTAAGACTTTATATTAAGAATTTATTCAAGAAGGATTACTTTATCGCCACCCATGCTGGCTAACTAACTTAACCTCAAGCCATTTTTGCAGGGCAGAAATAGAAGAATTCCCTTTATTCTGTTTTATTATTTGTTTCATAATCTCTCATGCGTGTTTGTTGATTGTTGAAGTCTCATTCATTTTTTTTATCATCCTCTCCGCATTCATACGTTACAGATGCCCAAATTCTAGGCACAAAGCTACGTGTAGATCAACAATTTGTTCAGTCTTCATTTTAATGTGAGTAAATTTTCCACACATGCGTCTAAGTATCCAAGTTTTTACTGCATTCTTTACTGCTGGCTTCATCTTCATTGGATAGTACACCTCTACCGCTTTCTTCCCTGAGAGCAATATCTCTTAATGATTTTTCTTCCCCATATTCTTCTGGATCGCCTTACAGGCCTTCTTCTACTGCTATGATAACCTGTTTAGGAACACTTTCCCTTACTTTTGTTTTCCTTGTGAAAGATATGTCCAAGTGAACTTAACCGAGAATTTTATTTTTAAAGCAGTAGCGAGTTAATACCGAGATATTCGTAGATAATTTTATTTGTGATTCGATTTCTTTTCTCATCTAATCTCTGCGGCTTGAATACTCGACCAATTCCTCTCCAATAAACGTTAGAGTGGGGGCATATTGGTATTATTATTTCATAAATCATGCCTCTAGATAAAAACACTTTAAATTTTTCATTTTTTGACATGTATCAAAATAAACTACTTGTTTTTGGAACTACTCGTTTCATTGAGATGATAGTAACATCATGAGATACAGATAACATTGGATAAGGTGAGATGCACTTCGCCTTACGGTGGCATTAAAATCATTATTAATCTCATAAGACGTAAATAAGATGAGTAAAATCAAATACGCAAATGCTTTATTTATGTATATATGATTATGGGAGTTCTACAAACCATCGGAAATAGCAAATATTTCATATTATGATTTTTATTTGGGAGACAAAATTATTTTAAATCTTTCTATAACAATTTCAAACATCTCCATGTTATTAGAGACAGAGAGGTACATAATGGCGTTCTAATGATAAATCTGATGTATGGATGTGAATCCTGGAATTGGCAAAAACGGAATGAAAGTAGACTAACTGCGGTAGAAATGCGATCACTAAGGCGCTTGTGTCGAAAAACTTTGGTCGATAAAGTGAGGAATGAACAAATTAGAAGTTAATGTAATGCTGGCTGTAGTGTGGTAGATGGAATAAAGAAAGGAGTGCTGGGATGGCATGATCAAATTCTACAAGTATTGGAGGATGGCCCTGCGAAAATCCTTAAGAATCGTAGAGCATGCATGAGAAGATATATGAATGTCACAGAAGCAAAAGTAGTGTGCCATAGATAGAAGAAATGGCGTGATGGTTAGTTAGTTAGTTATTAAAAAAGTAAACCATGAAAACCAAGTTTTTACAATATTCTTTGTGAAATATAACAATAATTAAAGACGAATTAAAACATATAACATAACACTAAACTTACAGAAATTTAATATATTTCTAAAATGTCAGATGTTTTGAGATGTCAAGATTTTGATAGATTCAATTATCATCAATATTGTACCTTATGAATTTCCAGCGTCAAATGATTTACTCACCCAATTTTACTGTCATCTGTGAACCAATTGTTTTGTAAATTTTCGAAATTCGAAATTCCTATTATACCGACGGAGTAATTCAAATTTAGAAAATATTCCGCGACGTTATCGGGCGGCGCGCCGTTGCTAATCAAACTTTTCTAATGATTCCAATTTGAAAAAACCAATAAAACTTCTAAAAATCCGAAATAATGCTATAATTTTTTTTAACGAAAATTTGATAGATATTCTTGATCGTCGCCACGAGTCTGCTTGCCAAGTTTCAGCTCGATTGGATCACGGAAAATTTTTTGTTGACGGCAAGCAAGCAGACGCCACGAGTTAATATAAAGGGAGTAAAAACGGCTACATTATACAATGTGACAGAAACGTTTTTTTTTTAACAATATCCATTATTTAATATAACGGCGCGAGATATCAAAACAATTTGTTCGTACGCGTGCTTCCGATCCGGCGGCTCGTTATCTGATGGAAATTCGGGGTAATAATCGTTATATACAGCCGAGGGAAATCACATACACGAATCGGTCCACAAAAGCTGACCGCCATAATATCGGACCAGAGATTAGGGCCTTTGCCGGTTCTTCGCACACGGGAAGGGATTTGGGCTCGTGGGCGAGCGAGCACAAAGTGCCCGCCGTATCAAACAAGCTAGAAGCGAAGTCCCTGGGGAAAACGCTATTTCATTTCTAAAGACCTCTCTCGACAAGTACACGAAAAAATTATATACTACAAATCCCTTGAAGCTCCGAATCCATAACCTTTCAGTGCCGGGGCTTAAATTAGAAAATTGTTTGTGAGGTCTATGAGACCGCCGCTTGTAAATAGATCTCATCATTTGAGAGCCTGCGGTTTGTTAGAAAATAACGTTTTTCTATAAAATTTTGTATTGTTTGAGTGATACTAAAGCAGCGAATTAAATTTAAGCGTTAAATTTTTAATTTATATTATATTATATAAAATAAAAATGAAAGCCAAACTTATAATGTACACAGCGGGCCATGAAAAGGCAGATGCTCTGCGTGAGCCTTCGAGATAAAATCAGATATTTTTTTATTTATTTTTTATTTATTTAACGCCTTTATGGACTTTTATAAATATATAGAATATAAATTTAAAAAATGACATAAGACAGATAAAATAAGAATACAGATAAAAGGTACAAATAATAATAGTTAAAAGGTAAAATAATAATACAGAAAAATTTATTATCCATTTTCATTTCATTGAGATGTAAAGAATTGTATCAGCTTTGTCTTATACACAGTTATATTATCAGCAAAAATGTCAGTCGCCTCTGCATGTTCATTGCAGATATGAAAATATAAGACACCGAAAAAAGTTGCCGATATTATGGACTGCATTGCGAAATCAAAATGGCAGTGGGCTGGAAATATAGCTCGACAGGAGAATACTAGATGGGCATCCAGAATCCTACAGTGGAGGTCCTGGACGAAAAGTAGAAGCGTCGGAAGACCTCCCAAATGGTGTTGATGACATAGTCCAGCAAGCAGGATGAACATGGATTCAAGGGGGGAGAAACAGAGATGAGTGGAGGAAAATGGAAAAGGCCTACATCCAGCAGCGGAGGAAAGAAGGCTGAGAAAGAAGAAGTAGAAGAAGGCAGCGAAGAATATTTTTATGAATAATTAGTAAAAATGATCTTTGTTTATGTATTGAAAAATGTCAACATGTTTCAGAGCCCATGACCCCTTCGTCAGGATACAATATATGCGAATAAATTAAAAATCGAAGTACCTTTAGACAATTAAAATTTAAAAATTATATGGGAAATGAATAATTATTAAGTACACACTAACATGAAAACAAAATATTATTTTAATTATTTAAAATTTTATTTTTAGTATTAAAGTAATAATTGTATTTTATATCAATAAACTATATAGTTTTTTCATGGTATCCCTTTTTGCAAGCAATTTGAAGGTGCTTTGACGATGTACATTGGGCGAATTATCTATTACAGGTTAAATCCAAGTCTGGAAGTTGCCAATAAAAGGTTAAATTTGTAACAGGTCATATAAGAAGCAACCAATACCGGCGATGCAAGGAAGGGAGAGTTTTTCTTTTTATCTTTATTGGGCAGAAATAAGGTAAAAAATTCTTATACCAGTTTCTGAAAATAAAAGTTATTCGAGTTAAAATAATTATGTAGTTTAAAAAACTTGAAATAATTTTCAGGCATATTCTAGGGTAATGTTAATAATTTGGAAGAATGTCCTTTAAACATATAAAGAATATTGCTTTGAAAATTCCTTTCAGAAATATAAATATCTCATACCAACGTCGACATCTGTACTTATGGAAACGAGAAATTTTCAAACCAAAAAGGACGGTAATAAAAATACACAACTCATATAGATATACTATATATATATATATTTTTTTTTTTTTTTCATATTTTAAATTTAAACATATTTTTATTATTATGCCAAGCCTTATACAGCTTGTCGTCACGTTTTTTTTTCATTTTCTTGCATAAGTACACAGCTTATTTATTTATAGGAATAATTTAGAAAGGATAAAATATATATAAAAATAATAATATTATATGAGCATAACAAAACTTAAAAGTAAACTTGGTAGTGAGACTAGGTACCAGATAATATATTAAAATGTAAAAATGTAAAAGATAAATAATAAATGTATATAAAAAAATAATAATATTTTATGAACATAACAAAACTTAAAAGTAAACTTGTTAGTGAGACTAGGTAACCGATCGAGATAATAAAAAAACATGTACATCAATATGCAAAGTTAAGATATATACATCTTCCAAAAATGTTATAGATGTGGTAGTCTGTCATGAGTCGAATTGATGAATGTTACATTGTGTAAAATGATCGCTCAAACCGGCCGTACGATAGGACATAAGCTTTGTGAACACCCAAAAGGACCATACAAATTCTCCAATTTAAAAAATAGCTTCATCTCCTTGAAATATATTTTACACCCACATTGTAATTTAGAATTATTTTTATCAAGACACACATCTTGATTAAAATAATTCTAAATTATCCTGTGGTTTTCAAAAAACTTGTAAAGAGAGATTCCGAATCTGTCATATTTTAAATTCATATTGAACACCAATCCCTACTGTATCAAGTGACGATAACTGTCATACTTACTTTATACAGCTTTGTCTGGTTATCAAGCGGTCCCAAGAGATCACCAAGTCTGTCATTTTTGCAGAGAACTTAACTTTGAAAATAATAATATGACACTTATTCCGTCAGCACATCCAGTGAATATTACGTGACAACCGCCAATATTCCCGCAAAACCTTATTTTCAATGTCGTTATTTAAATACGTATCGTTAGCCTTTTGACGGGCGCGCCACCTGGTGTTAATCATTTGTAGGCCTACTTTAAAAAATACCTTTCGCTTCCCCTGTAATCACGAGCCTTTCGAAACTCTGTTTTTCACTTTTCGAAAGTCTACTTTATTTCGGGCATGTTCAAAGAATGCAAGAATCTTTGAATGAAATAAGAAATAATTCATCAGATTTATTTGACAATATTCTACATTGTTTTCATAGTATTTTTAGGTACTTTAAAGGATTATAATCTAGAATTATACACGGTTTTTGACTCGATGTATAAAAGCAAATATTACATTTGGTTAATGCGCTATAAATTAATCGTACCAGGCAGTAAATTCATGTGTACATTGAGCTTGAATTAATTATTTGCAAATTTGCTAACCTTTGCGTTGCTCGCTATTATTCAGGCTTATACGGATCAACCCTTAAGATTATTATCGAGTATGAATAGATTTTAGGTAGTTCTCCTTGAATAATTATTAAATTTAAAAAACTAATTATTGAACTACCTTGCTAAAATACTAGAGTTAATACAGCCATCAGATAATTGGATAACTATTTAAATGTACTAAAATGTCAGCGTTTTAGTGTATTACAATTAAATGCTAACATTTTAGTTAACGTTCAGTTTAACGTACTGGGTCGAGACAATATTTTCATCTATTCTAAATAAATATAAGGGATTATTTTTATAACCTTAATATAACGTTTAAGTATTGGTTTGAATCTTATTATATAGACGTTTTCATAATGATAGGGGGATATTTTTAATGTTTTTATATTATTGATGGATTTGGCGTTAATATTGTAGAGATTATTCATGATAATTAATAAATTAAGAAAAACATTAACTCAGTTACCTCAACGTGAGTGCAATGATATTTTTAATAGGACATCGATTAGAATATTTTGAGTTTGTTCAGATCTTTCAGAACGTATCCGAGTGTAATGTTAGTAATTCGGATGAATTTGATTACACAGAAAAAGTATATTGCTTTCAAAAATTCCGTAAAATCAATTGTAGATTTTCTCATTTAGTGACATTAACGACATCTGTGGGAATTTAGGGGAATAAAATTGGCTTTGCACAGGCCGCATGGAAAGGTTGTTACAATGCATATATAAAGTGTGGCATTTAATTCAAATATATACAACTTCCAAAAATGAGTAGGCATGGTATATTCTATTATGGTTGGAAATGGCGAATGTTAAATTGTGTAAAGTGATCACTTAAGCCAACCATAAGATAGGTCATAAGTCCTATGTACACCCAAAAGACTTCTTTACCTACTTTCCCATAAAAAAAACTACAGTTTAGTCTCTGTGAGACATCTATAATATACATTAATGGACATGGATTAATTTTATGGGATTTTCCTATAGCATTGTTTTTAAAAAGATGTTATAAGTTGACCATTCAAAGTATTTTCCTACTACTTTTTCCCTGTGCTACTACTTTATATTATAATATGCTATTACTTTATATTATAATACCCTATGCTACTATTTTATATTATATTACCATAGCCACTACTTTTTCCCATCCTTCTGGCAGATACGGCCAACATTTCGGAAAAACGCATCGTCTTTTAAGGATATCCACAAATCGACCTATTTTTCTGTATCTTCATAAAAAATGAAACATTACTCAGCCCAGCCGTGAGTCATTGATCGAAACAAGTGGTGTTCAGAAGGAACAATATCTGGAGACTTCCTATTTCAGCATTTCCAAGTATCAGCAGTAAGAGCAGCTCATAGTACACAACACCAAGCAGGTCGCACCGAATACAGAGCATGAGTTTCGATCCATGGATGACTTTGCCGTCGATATTGATGCAAGGCCGAACATACCCTATGATTTTTTACATTTGGGATTGTCGTAGGGTATCCACTTTTCATCGCCAGTGAAAATAGAATAAAAAAACCTTTTCGATTTGTTGCAGTAGCTGTTCACGAATAAAAAACTACCTTTCCACGTCTCTTAGGTTCAGTTCGTGTGGACCTATTTTCCATGCTTTTGAATCATTGTCAGTATAATATCCATCCATCTTCAGCGTTACAACCCTTGGTGGGTCCTAGCTGCCTTCAAGAAAGTCCTCCATGCTGCTCTGTCGCTGGCTGCCATTTTCCAGTTTTGCTGCCCCAGGGCCTGACAGTCCGCAACGACACCATCTAACCACCGCAGTTTCGGTCTTCCGACACTTCTTCTGCCCACGGGTCATTAAATGACACTCTATTTGGGGGCTCCAGATCATCCATACGGTGTAGATGTCCCAGCCAGCGTAATCTGTTAATCTTAATGAACTTGACTACGCTGACGTCCTGGTAAAGGTCATAGAGCTCGGTGTTGTATCTTTTTCGCCATGTTTGACCGTCATTAATAGGTCCATATATTCGGTGTAAGATTTTTCTTTCAAATGTGTCTAGTCTATTTTCGACGTGCTTAGTTAATATTCAGGTCTTCGAGGCATATGTTAATCAATGTTAATCAATGGTCTAATCAAAGTCTTGTAGAACATGGCTTTAGTTTTTCTGGACGGTAGCCGTGACCTCAATTGTCCAATCAGACCAAAGTAACTCCGGTTTGCTGCAAAGATTCTGTCTGTATATATAAGCATCTTAAAATAGTGGATCGATCAACTCTCAATGATTCTGCAAGTTTATCTTCCGTTTGATATGCTTCATCAAGAAACGCAACTCAACGTAAAACTTCCCTCAAATGCTGTTTTGTCGGTAAGTAATTCAACATATTTATGCTCAAAAAAATCTGTTGTTTACACTTGGGCAAAATGGCACATACTAAAAACCAAAGCCAAGTGATAGTGATTTGACAGGAATATAGTAACAATATGCCCCGGTGAGATATAGTACAAGTTATGCCCTCTCTAGGAAGCCCTCAAAATTAACGCATGGTCCTAATATATTTTTCACTACTTAAGTTTTGAGAGAAACAGAATCTCTCATCGACATATTGAGTAACAATTTTTATATTTCATTTAACTGTTTCTAGCTTTGAAAAATTTATTCACGTTTTTTAATAATTTTTTGACGTTATTATGTTGAGTTCGATATTGAACAACATATTTTGAGAAGTCAAGTAGATTTTTAGCACTTCAGCAAGTCTTGTTAGTTTTAACATTTCGGAGCATTTTTGTATAACGATGAAATATCAAAAAGTTACCACGGTGAGGTTAAATATTGCAGGGTGAACTGCCTTCAACAATCCGTCGTGCTTTTTTTTGTCCAAATACTTATATGATAAAACTGACAAATTTGTTTTATGTTCAGCATGATTCAAAGACAGTAAAATAAAATAATCGGACAAATTAATTAATGAGTTAAAATTAGGTGTTAATTAAAATATCATATTTTTTTCGAAGCTTTTTTTACTTATAACTGTTAAATTTTTAACATGACATGACATTTAAAATTAATGTTACGAAATGAAACTCTGCATTAACGGTTTGCTGAATTATCAACTGTTAACTGTCTGAAGGATAGTATGAGGGCTTCTACATAGATGTCGTCCTATTTACACCATTCCATAATACAATAAATAAAATTAAAATATGTAGGTTTTATCGCGATTGTTAACAATCCTTACCAAAATAAAAGCCACCATCCAAAAATAGATGACTCACGTGTTTCCTTTTTCTTAGCGCATTAGCTTGGGAATGGTTATGTCCTAGTCGATTAACTCCAATAGTTAACTCGAGTTTATTTAGTTACAGCTCGAATATCCGACTTAACTTTTTTTCTTTGAAAACACATTGTAAGCTTTAATATCTATCCTTGTTTTTATATATATTTGTAACTTACGTAATTTCGTACAAATAAAATCTTTTGTGGTTTGTGTCATTTAAATGAACATTCGTTTCAGAATACAAAAAATATAACTTCGCAAATAGTCTAAATAATTAAAACCACGTTTTGTGAAAATCCGCGGATGGTGAAATTACGAAATGTTGACGTGCGTAACTTTTAGCGGACGACACAGCTGTCACTGAATAAAAAAACTCGTTCGAATTGTGGAATTGAAATGAACTGTCTCGTAACCTCTGTCAGCCCGGGTTTTTACACAAAAATTAAAAAAAAAGTCATTTTATACTTGCAAGGATTTTGTTCTCTTTGGAAGTAGGCAGATGTGATAGAACACTGACATTGGTATCCTGACAAAGTCGTGATGATACTTTATAAAAATTATATGTTTTGGTTTAAAGCGCACGATCTTTATGTTGCTTTTTATTCTTGCAAGAGTTGCATTTATGTTGCCTTTTACTCTTACACGAATTGCATTTGTGTTGCATTTTATTCTTACTAATAGATAAAAATATTGATTTCATGACATTTTTTAACCGTTGAACCACCACTTTGAATTTAGGTAGAAATTGGATGATTTTTTACGAGATTATTTTTTTTTTAATACGTATCTCTTTTCAAGGTACACTCTAAGCTATTGTTTTATCGGATTTTTTTGAAAATCTGTCTCTGACAAACGTGCACCGGACAAACTTCCATCTCAGTCACGGCAGAGAGGCTTCATTTATTTATTTATTTTGTTTAAGGGAAAATTAACAGCAAAACAACATTCTTAAAGATATGAAATAATGTTTTTACAATTATGCCAATTACAAATTTTCCACTGAATACAAAAATTAACTTTAACTTACTTTAATAGCGAGTGAAGAGGGTGGAGGGGAATGTGGGACGGGAGTAGAAGGGAAGATATAATGTACAAATTAGTTTGGGTGCGGTAGTGTAGATATTGTTTGTTTTATGTTTCTTATTGTTGCGTTGAAAATGTCAATGTGGTGATAGTTTGTGTTAAATGAATTTGTGGATCTGTACATAAAGGAGTTTTGTTTTGAGTTGGTCTTACAAAAGGGGAGATGAAAAGTAGGTGAATGTCTGTTATTGCGAGTTGGGATGTGGTAAGATATTCGTTGAAGAAGTTCCGGACTATCAACTAGATTGTGTGTTATTTTGAATAGCATCGCCCCGTCAGCTATGTTTCTTTGACGAGTTAGTGTCTGCATATGTAGTCATGACGTGGCCATTTTGTTTATTTTTCAAAAGAAATTCATTAAAATAATATTTTAATATAAACTTGATTATGACAATAAAAAATAAATTAATAATAAAAGGTGTGTAATAAAATTTTTTACATACAATTATTTGACATAAATATATATCGCAAATCAATAATTGCAAGTTTTTATGTAATACATAAAACACTTTTTAAAAATAAATAACAAATTAATAATAAAAGGTGTCTTAAAGATAAATGAATTATAAATAATCTAAATGTAATATAATCTAAATAAAATGATATTTTTTTAATAGGAATATTACGAGATATTTATTTCGTTTTTTTTTAATATTTGCTCCAATTGCACGTGCCTGTTGTCGGTGTATTGATGGACAGGTTTAAATTGTGGGTATTTGTGAATACTTTTATAAACAATCACATACAAAATATGACAATAACAAATGATTGATAGCCAACTGGCTAGTAGCGAAGTTAATTGTTGAGATTTTAGCTCCATCTGTTCAACCACATTTTGTAAACATAAGATACCTAAAATTATTCTCCGATCACTGAAAAAATACACGAAAAGATTACCTTACCAGTACGAGGTAAATGGAACGATTCTGTTCGTCTCTAAATTTCCAACACCCTTTTCCATTATCTAGTGACTGCTTTATCTTCTCCATTTCTATTTTACAAACATTTCTCTTCAAGCCTGAATTGTTAATGTTAGATTCGCTAAAATTATTTGTCTTGCCCCTCGCATTGTTTGATTCTTACCATTTAAACTAAATATAAAATATTAAAGTTAATTAATAAAGCAAGAGTAGAAATGTCGTTACAATAAACTCTTATTAAAAATGTAGAACTATTTAGCAGGTCGAACGTTGAAAATACAATCTGCCAAATTACCAATTGCCAGACTACATTTTCTTTGAAATGATATTAAGCTGGACATTAACGTTTGTTTAATAATGTGCAAAAATGAGCGAAGGTTCATTCTGGAAGTAATCACTGTACTGATGTACCAATAGCTATATGAAGAAAATACAACTTGGATGACTGGCAGTGACAAGGCAATGTCAAGGGCAGTAAATAAAAAAAATAAAAAAATTGGAATGTTTTCGTTGTATTATTAGGTCTGTACGATGACGGACAGCTCGCCACCATCGCATGCGGATCGGATATTAGAAAGAAAGATTTTCCTTTCCAATCGCCGCCGATAATGATTGATAACAAATGACACCCGAGATACACTGGGCCAATGCTAACTACGACACAGTGGACAAATTGTATTTGCGGTCTTCCTGGGACGTCGGGTGCCGCTTCAATCGCAATTCCCTTGGCTTCGTCGAATTCGGAACAGTTGGTGTGTCTCTTCCGGAAGGCTAAATTGAACTGATGTTGAACACACACGAAGAGGAATGTCCATTCTCATCAAAAAAAATGACACCTGACACGCATGTCACTGGGCAGATTTAAAAAAATTCGAATCTTAGCTAGCGATTGGCGCAAAGCACATCGGGTGACAGTTTGACCAACCCAAATCGCGGCGCGGCCCACGCGCGGTTATTACGAAACAAGGTCTAATATTGTTTTGCCAGGAAAAATTGCTACCAGAAGGGCCCATCTAAGACAAAGGATATCCCGGCTAAAAAATATGTGCCAATGGCCAGTGGGAAGTCCACCAGTTTCTGAAAATCATAATGATTTTGACCTATCATGACATACGGTATGAAACGAGAGCAGACACGGTGAGAACTTCCGAGATGAAGACCCTAAGACCTATTGCAGGCAAAACCCTCAGAGACAGAGTATCCAATGCAAAAATTCGCAGAATCTGCGACATACAAGACATTAAATGATGGCAGAGAAGACATTTCCGGAGGGACCATGTCAAGAGAATGGAACAGACAAGACTTCAGACAACCGTGATGCGCGGGATTCCAGAGGGGTGCCGACCGCCAGGGAGAGAACCAAAGAGATTGAAAGAGAACTGGATGTTCTCATCACAAGACCAGGACTGAACTGTCTACAGATTAAGGATCATATAAAAATAGAAGAAGAGCGTCGACGTGATCATGCACGCTATCGTACGCGAAGTACACAAACGTTAGAAGAAAAATAATTTACAGAATTCACTTGTGCACTTCAGAAAATGAGGTTCTATTGTATCCGAATACATTCATAGCAACAATGTTATTTCTCCGCATTCACTGTTACATAATTCTCAACCCTACCTTCCCTGGCGATAAGCAAAAAAAAAAGGCTTTTATTTTTGTTCAATATACTGCCATTGGCTAAAAAATACAACAATTTATTTTCTGATACGAATCGCGGAGAATTTGAAAAACGCTTTTCGTACAAATCGCCACTTTCCGTGAAAATATTTTATGTTTTGACCTATTTTTCTATTTGCCTATTACGAATATCTTTAACTGTAAAATTATTTCCTGTAGACTTCCATAAATAATGTTACTCACGATAAAGGTCTATGTAACGGCTAACATTCTTAGAAATAAGTTACTGACTCAGATTTAAGTACTCGAAAGAAGCGAAAAGTTTTTCTTCTGACTTTGCTAAGTGTACAATCAATATTTTAGGGAGTGGCGAAAAGTGATCAATTAAAGGTAAGGAATTGCTCGCCTTTAAAATAAAGCAGTCCATATTTAAGGAGTCTGATGCCATCGTTTTCTCAGTTTATTGTCTTACAAAATCCACTTTTCATTAGCAGTGACAATCCATAAGCGTAGCTCGTTATTATGTCTGGTTAACAAAACAATACAAATAGTTTGTCTGTATTCATATTTTGCTCCTGGGATTCTGACATTCTTAAAACTGACATTGAGTAGCTTTTGATACTAGACCCATCATCATTTTGGACAATCTAGCAAAGTTTCCTCTAAGATTGGAATACTAGTGATTTAAGCATAGTAACAATCCTTGTGAGTGGTTTTTTGATACATTTTAAAAATTTTATGATAAAAGTTAATTAATGCATACATCAAAATTTTAAAATGTGATAGAAAAAAGTAACCCATAAAACGAAGTTTTTACAATCCTCCCTTTCTCATTTTCGGGTTTCATGTCTACCTTATGCGTCGGAATCTCCATACAACTTACTGATTTGTATGAAAAAACCATTAAAAATTTTAAAAATCCAAAATTATAGTATAATTATTATTATTTTTTAACGAAAATTTGATAAATCTTCTTGATCGTCGCCACGAGTCTGCTTGCAAAGTTTCAGCTCGATTGGATCACGGGAAAAGGGTTAAAAATCGATCCAAAGTTTTTAATTTAAGCAAGCAGACGCCACGAGTTTCCGCCAGGGAGTAAAGATAAAATAATATATTAAGAAAAAATGAGAACATTGTAGACCATCTAGCAAAGTTTCCTCTAAGATTGGAATACTAGTGATTTAACCATAATAAAAATCCTTGTGAGTGGTTTTTTGATCTTCTTCTTCTTCAGCCTTCATCTTTTTACTGATGTATATAGGCTTCCTCCATACCCTTCCATCCTTCCTTGTTGTTTTTTTATACATTTTAAAAATTTTATGATAAAAGTTAATTCATTAATTGATATTATATATCAACTTTTTAAAATTTGATTGAAAAATACAATTATACATTTAGAAAAAAAATAGAAGATTAAAACAAACAACAATATTAACAAGATTTAATAACAAGTCCCAAGACAGCAGTTGTATGCTGGTATAAGGGAATATTAAGAAGAAAAATAAAATAAATTTAAGTACGTCATTCAGTCGGTAACGGATTCGTTGTTCATCCATAATCAATCAATGAGGCTATTAGTATCGTCATCGTCGGTTCAGTCAAAAGTTAGAAGGGGTGCCAACCTTATGACACTGGTCAGATTTCCACTGATCGCTAGCATTTTATTACGTTCTGTCAGCTATATTATTGAAATAAAGGGAGTGAATCTACCCTCTCTGCCTACCCCGTAGGAAACGGCGTGATCGTAATAACTAACGTTTTTTACGTGTATGGATAATGATAAACTATTTTATATCAGTTAAGAATAAATTATAGAAGTCCCACAGAGACAGAGCTATTTATATGTGAGAAAAGTGGACGGAAGTCAGGGCTCAGGGCTTACAACCTGTATAAGTTGGCCTAAGTGATCACTCTACACAATGCGACGTTCACCAATTTCAACGTAAGAACATCCACATATTATCAAATTTTTAAATTTTGTTCGAATCAAGAACATTTCATATATTGCACTGGCCTCTTCTAGATACATCTGTTGTTATTTGATACTCATTAACAAGTTAATACACATAGTTTTTGCAACTAATAATGATACCCCTATATTTTATTTATTTTAAAGTGACTTCTCCATCCACTTTTCTCATATATAAACAGCTTCGTCTCTGTGAGTCTTCTATAATTAATAACTACTTAAAAAACTGCTTTGTAATTTGTTCTACCTCAAAATACAATCTGTTAAATTCTACAAATAATCTAGACATTTTTACTGACGATTTGCTTTTATTTAAAATGAAACTTCGTAATCTCATTTACGATTATTGAATTAAATTTGATACTTCTTTAATTGAATCCCATTCCCTCCCTCTTCCCACCCCTCCCATTTTATGCATTATCATAATTTAAATCTTTGAAATATTTAGTATTTATCACATATTTTCATCATTGTTTTTTATTTAGTTTTTTTTTTACCAGCTTCGAGGAAATTTCACTGGTCATTCTAAACGAATATTTTTTTGATATTAAAAAAAAAATTAAATTGAACTTGTAGTCTGAGGCTTGGATCGATATTTTTCGATATTCTCATCGAAACATGTCGGAAGCCGCAGACAGCACAGCTCTATACCTTTTTTTTGGGAGAATATTCTGGAAGCATTCGCAAATATCTATAAATAGAGGGAGAGACGCGATTTTTAACACTCTCCTCGTAGACCTCGTTCATCCAGTGTTTTATAACTAGTCTTAAGTTTTTATTAAAAAGTATTGTTAAAAATTTGTGTATTCGTAATTAAATAAATCTTGTAAGTATATTCCAAATTCTTCTTTTTATTCTCTGCTTCCCGAATTATATATATATATTCCAATATTTAGATACCCCAGTATTTAAATATTGGTGGTGACCCCTTTAATAAAAGAAAGCCCATAAAGAACAAAAAAATAAAAGAGAAACAATATTCTCCCCCCACCCACAAACTATATGTTTCCCAAAATAAAATAAAATAAAAATAATTTATCTAAGAAATTAATTAATTAAATTATTAATCACCTTGGTACGTCTCAATTGTCTTACATAGCCAGTGAGAGACCGACAATAACATGGATTTATACGAGTACAATGGCTGCAAGGCAATATTAATACTTGGATGTCAAATTTCCTCATTCAGACAGGAAAGCTAAAAGCGCAATTTCCCTATCAGCCTTTCAGGTAGCACAACAGACGCTCTGGTGAGGGAAGCAAATGCCTCCGTTGTTGGGGTAATTTGTCACTGTCTACAGAGATAGACACGCCGAGACGAGACACGTTTCTCTAACACTTGTCACAGCCTCCAGGCTCTGCGCTTCGGGGGAGATGAGCCATCAGTACCTCCGATTGATAGGAGATGAATTAATAGATTTTTATCACGTGTGAGATGAAGATTGATGCAAAAAGGATGTCACCGTTTTTCTGCGGGTTTTTGTGACGGCATTTTTAATTTGATGACGTGACAAAAATATTGTTTCAAACGCCGATATATAATATTTTATTGAATGCAGGGTTGTCAGTCAAGTTGTTTAATATTTTTAAATGAAAAATTAAATTGAAGATTTTTAAAATAAATAAAAACACTTTTCTTTGTATTAAACCACGATTTATTATTGTTCCAACCGGTTTCGCTTAAACTTAAGCTTCATGAAGGCAACTTAATAACTGTTATTAAGTTATTATTATTAAGTTGCCCTGATGAAGCTTAAGTTTAAGCGAAACCGTTTGGCACAATAATAAATCATGGTTTAATACAAATAAAAGTGTTTTTATTTATTTTAATATGTCAAACCACAAAATTATTGCTTTCTGTATTTTGTATGTATGTATGTTTAGCTTGTTGGGCTTGTGGTTAGGACACTCGCCTCGTGATCCAAAGGACGTGGGTTCGAATCTCGGCCCAGACTAGCAAGTTAGTCCTATTTTCATAGCACAAGCGTTAAGCTTAGTTTGAAAATAGTAAGAATATTGATGTGACACGTATTCCGTGTTCACATCTCTATTTTTTTTTTTAATTAAAAAAAAAAAAATACCAAAGTATTGAAAAATTTTTGTCTGTTTAATAAAGATTGGAAATTGTCAATTTTTGATAATTGTGAAACATATACATAGATTGTAACACACATTACACATGGTTTTGAATAAGTTATCAAGTTTTACGAACCATCTATACCTATAAAACTCATAGTCTGTCCATCTGTTTATTCTCTTTATAAATCTACACCGTTTGACCGATCTGACCCAAATTTTGCATACTTATTTTTTAAAACTCGACGGGTTAGTTATGTAAATGTATAGTCACGGAGATTTTTAGTCTACCGATTTCAAGGCGTGCATGTAAACACTACTACATGTAAATACCACTACTGGGATGTATATAAATACTGGAATGTATGTAAATACCACTACATATAAACCGCAATCATAGTATCATTTAAACTCTAACAACACGTTCTCAAAATATTCCTCACCTGCGTTTATTCTAACCAAAGACTGCATGTTAGTTAGTCTTCGGTTAAATTAACACAGAAGATTTTCATAAACAAAATTTTAAATATCAAAATACTTTAAAATAATAATATAAATTACACAGATTTTCATGAACGTAATAAAACAAACGTTAATGAAATGAGAATTCCAAATAGAATAAAAAAAAATATTTTGCAAAAAACTAAATAAATACAATAATCTACCAGGGAATGTGAAAAATCGACATTTTCAAAAACAAATGCAGACATCGCATCGTAAAATAAAAATTTAATGATTAGTATATATTAGAAAAGTGAATATTTTAATGGTTCATATTAGTAAATGATAATATTACGTAGGTATTATTAATATTACATTATTGATGTTACAAAATAAATACACAGCAGCGAATTAAATCCCCTCTGGACGACGCCTACCGGAAAGACCTCCGAAAAGATGGAGGGATTGCTGGACCTCGTCATCCAAGGAGGCGTATTTTTCTGAAGCACAGATCAACAGATCTACTTAAAGAAGAAGAAGAAGAAATACATATAATTATAAATAGAAATAAACTATCTGTGTTCTACAAATGTAAGAAGAGAGTTCTACAGATGTAAGAATTTAAATATAATAATTGTGAGTTTTGTAGTTATAAATTAGATTAATACTTAATAATATATTAAATCTACAAGTACAAATTGGATATTATTTTCGAAGGTCGACTAAAGCATGGACCAAGTAATTCGTGACAGTGCTCGGTGTTCATTTTTTTCAATTTAGACATTTTCGAAAGATGAATTTATACCATTAGTGTTTAAACATGATAACAATACCACGATTTTCGAAATAAATTTGCACAATTCTCAATGTTGTTCTAGTGTAAATCTGTTCGTGGTTTAATGGCTAACCACACTCAACAAAAATCAGCTGTCAGCTGTCAAAGCTAAAAAAAGTGTTACCATTTCGAAAAAACTCCTAAAAACACCCTGTATTTAAACACTAATGACATTAAATTTTATTTCCAATAAAGCCAATACCATGGCCATTACGACAATTTTTGTTTTATTTCATTTTATAGTGATACACCTACCCAAAAAAATGACCCTCTAATAAATGTATTTCTTAAAAGACCGAGCTACTTAGGGCATCTTTCACACGCTTCTAATGAAATATTTCTTACATTTAACTTACAAACTTTCTGAATAGGTACCTACTTATTTTAAAAAAAGTGTCGGTAGGTGAGATGATAGCTTAACATCGCTTGATATTCCGCGTTACGGCAACACTCGTTAAAAATGGCTTCGTTCCATTTACAAAAACGCTGCCACCATTTGGCGCTCGATTCACTCAGTTCCGGCTATCGGCGCCAGGGGCTTTTTATCTGGGAGTAATTTGAAGTGTGGATAAAGGCATTAGCGGGGGGGAGGGTTGCGCGCAACTTTCTCAAAGGGTGGTTTAAACGAATGCACTGCCGGGATAAAGTGCATTTTAGACGGATGCAGCCCATTAACTTTGAACAAACTAATACATATATAAAAAGTTATAATCCACGCGGAGAATTTCACTGGCCTTTTCAGCCATGCGGTATGAAAACTCTTCCCTTGCCATGCCGTTACCTAGGAACACCGAGTCAATCAAACTTTTAATATTTACCTAAATAATAGAATAATAGTAGTAGTATAGGATCCATGTATGATAGAGTAAAGAATGAAGATATTAGGAACGAATGTAAAGCTGATCGTAGCATAATACAGAGAATAAAAATAGGGTCACTCAGGTGGTTTGGGCACGTTGAGCGAATGAATGAGGCAAGAATGGTAAGAAAGATATATGATGCAAGTGTTGACGGCGCCAGAAAGAGAGGGCGACCACGGAAGACGTGGCATGACCAGATTAACCAGATACTGGAAGATGGTCCTGTTAGAAGCCTGAACAACCGTCGAGCTTGCATGCGAAGATGTATGAATGTAGACAAAGCGAAAGTTGTATGTCAGGACAGAAGAGTATGGCGCTCTATCCTCTCTGCCTACCCCCACGGGGGTAAGTAAGTAAGTATAGGATATTTGATACCCTTCTGGGGAACCGGAAACAAAACTAACCTAAACAGACTCCAACGACAGTAAAACAAAATATTAAAAATGGTCTATGATCTGAAATACCGGACCCCAACTGAAACTGTATACCGTATAACACAACAATTAAACATCGAAAGCATTACAAAAATCTAAACACTTAAAATCTTTCACAAACTAGCAATTGGCGAAATACAAGACGAAGACATAAAATTAGACAAAATACACGAAAAACACCAACACAACACTAGAATGGCTCAAAACTATCACATAACACACGCCAAAACAAAAACAGCACAATCCCGTCTAATTTGCAACGGACTAAAACTGTACAATGACCTGCCACAACAGACCAAACAACTGACCATTGACAAATTCAAAATAGATGTGACAAAAATATTAAAACTCTGCCAACTATTAAAAAATGCCTTTGTATCTAAATTATATTATTATATTTTCTTATATTGAATCATGTAAAAATGTTACCCATAAACCTCTTAGGTTTTCCTTACTTTTTAAATAAATAAAAAATAAGAACAATAGTTTTATTGAAGAGTGGGCAGGCTACCAATTTTTAAGATATCTACTAAACAGTTACGTAGTAAAATTGACAATAGATAACATTCAACATATCTTCTCCTTCTCATGGTGCCATTTTCTATGGAAATCGGCGATCATTCTGGCGATTAAAACATTATTAACCACCGCACGGAACAACTCAGTCGAGTACACTTATACCAGTCCACGGAGAGGCGGCGTTAGCAACACGAGTTAAGCGGCTGGTTCGCGTTTGCTGGCCCGGGGTTCAAGCCCCATCTCCGGCCGTTTAATTTGTTTTTTTAGCCGTGAATTCTAACGAAATAACGGACTTGTGCGGAGAGGTGCGTTTATAGTATTCCATAATCACACATATGGAAAAAACAGTTTTTTTTAAAGTTATATCCTTTTAATTAATAAATAGACTGACAATGCCCTCATGAGGCGAAGTGCGTCTCAAAAAATTAAAAAAGTATAATTTAAAAAACAAGCGTTTTTTTTCTTATGTGAAATCCAGGGGACAGACAGAAATACAAACAGACGCACGGACAGACGGAGAGCCAATGAAATTATTTTATTTAAATTTCCCACATATTTTTTTAGTGTCTTTACTTCGATTTTTAATTTTTAATCTATTAGTATGCATTGTATCTTGACGAAGGGACCATTGGCCCTTAAACGTGTTCATATTAATAAAAAACAATAATTAAGTTGTGAAAAAAAAAAATTATAAATTACACTAATTTTATTTATTCAATTTTTATTCTATTTTTATATCTTCTTTTTTTCTGTCAATCTGTGGTACAGAAAAGTACGTCTCCTGGGATGATGAGGTCAAGTATTGTCATATGTTTTGTAAATATTATTTAATTAAATTTATTGATTAAGTAAATATAATAAATAAGAAATCCTTTAAACAAAAAAAAATATATATATTAATTAAATATTGTTTATCTCATAATGGACTTGGAGTTAGTTAAAAGTCAATGTAAATAATTTTGATAATTCACGAATAAAAGTTCAGTGATGACTAAGATATAAAGCTGGTGAAAATATGGTTCTAACAGACTGCGAATTTTATCAACAGAAGTATTTAAAAATCACCCTTTTTTAAGAGATAAAACATTTTGAGTTGCCTCGTAATTTTGTGAAGCGCTTTTCAGGCTGCCTTCAATTTAAAAATGTTTATTTTACACAACCCTTTATGGTGTTTGTAATAGCAGGAAAGCCTACCAGCTAAACATCGAGGCGTTTCTCTGCGGACGACGTCACAAATAAAGAATGCCTGAAATTCTCTCGCACATTTCCAATACATACATATTTTATTATGTCTTCTTTAACGGAAGAGGCTTCTAATATAAAGATAACATACAGGAAAAAGAAGAAAAAGTTATCATTCTAAAAATATTAATAATCCAAATAATAAAAATTTCTTCATCTGTCTCGGAATTTAATGTAACGTCCACAACTTTGCATACATATATTTTTCTATGAATTAATATTACATTTTAATTTTTTTTTAAATTAGTTTTTGTAGATAAAAAATAAAATACTTACGAGAATATAGATGAAATACCTCTCCCCTGTACCCCACCCTCTCCCCACGACACATTTTCTATACAAGTCTACACCGTTTGACAGATCTTACCCAAATTTTGCAGACTTATTTTTTAGGAACCGACATGTAAGATTACGTCATTTTTGATGGGTTAAAGCTAGTATATTATAATTACAACAGCAGCGGCGTGCAATGAGAACAGGAAGCATGACTTTTCTTAGCACATATTTTGAAAAGAAACCGAAATAAGAGATATATCTCGTATGACTCATAGTATTTAGATTTTAATATTTCATAATAATCTGCCCGATAAACATTTAAAAGCGATTTTTTTTCCAAATGCAAGTTTAAATAAAGTCATGTTTCTTGTTTTCACTGCACACCCCTGTACAAGTTACTAATTACACGTATGGTTCGTAATAAATAGATTTTCTTATAATAAAATATTCCCATTGAAAATATATTTTATAAAATTACGTTATAATTTACGACAAATGCGTCTAATGTGGCATAAATTTTACCACCCACTATTGACCTCCTTTCAAATGCTGACAATATCTGCACTTCTAGTTCTTTAAGGGTGTATTTCCATCTGTTCACGATTAACTCATAAATGGATTTACCGCGAAAATTGGAGCGACCTTTTTGCACCCAAATGAGTTTAAGCGTTTGATTTTAATCAAATTTATAATAAGCCTTGTTCATACTATCTCTCGAGTTTATATTTATATCTAGCTAAGATGTTTGGGAAACAATTATTTTCTTCGTTGTGGTGATTATATATATGGAAATTGTTAAAAGAAAGCTACTATTACAGAAGGTGTCATGATGCAACTTAAACAGTTAATGACAAAAACATTCTTTGTTATTGAGTTTATTTACATACATAGCATGGGTAAAGGGATCTATAGAAAAAATCTATTCAATTGCCATTCTGCGAGTCTGCAATAATACATACTATAAATATGTGCATACTATCTCATAAGTTTTACTATATAGAGGAGGTCAGTGGTAATGCATTGAAAATCTTAGGATTCGTTCTGCGTACAGCCAGGGTTTTCGAAAATACCCGCGTACTGACAACTCTTTACAACTCCTTGGTGCGAAGTAGACTCGAGAGTGGTTCGATGATTTGGGGGCCACATCAGCTCACTGAAGTACTCACTTATGGTAGAGAAAGTACAAAAAAAGTTTCTAAGATATCTCTACGTGAGGGAGTGCGGGTATTATCCTTGGCTTTACCTAACCGAGTTCCTCCAGGGAGTTTCCTCCATGCTTGGCTACAATAGTTTTAAGACTAGAAGGAATGTGTATCTGATTACGCATTTTTATCATTGTTGCGCGGTGTGAAATTATGCGGAACATTTTTTTTTTTGTTCCAGATAAATTACCTGAGACAGCGTCAGCATAGATTATTTCACATTCCAATATACAGGAACAACCTTCCAATGGTTATGCCTGTTGGAAGAGCTACTGCTATGCTGAACAATATTACTCTGGATATTGATCTGTTCCATATCTCTGAGAGGGTATTCCGAAGCAGGATTCTCGTACACCTTTGATGTGAATGATTTTATATATATTTATTATTATTATTTTTTATATGTTTATATATTTCTAACTTATTTAAAACATTTACGGGTTAAATTTGTGTTTTTAATGTAAATGTTATATAAACAATAAATAAATTGAATTGAATTGAAATAGCCTGATATCGCCAGGAGTATGGGTCTAGCAACTTCAAAGGGCTAAGCAACCCATCACGAAAGCACATAATAACTTACTCTGACTTGAATGCTTTCAACATCGATAATTAATGAAGCAAGGCTCAGAAACAAGGACAATGCCAAAGTGAGCTTTTAATGGATGCAATAGCTCCTGTTTTCATGTCAATAAATTTTATTTTATAAAAACTAATTATGTTATATAGTAGCAACGTTCGAAAGATGACCGTTCCAAATCTCAAATAAAAACATAACATAATTAATATTTATCATGATCATGGTATATGGATACTAAGCCGAAAATTAATCCATAAAGTCGAGGTCTTTAAGATGTGGTTCTATAGACATATACTGGAACTTTCTTGAAGGTGAAATGGATACAATTACGAATATTGAAGTCTTCCGGCGTGCGGAATAAAGTCGATAAGTACTGCGGACCATTACTATATTAATAAATATAATAAATATTTAAGTGTCTCGGTCATATTATGACAAAACTAAAGTATAGTCTTAACCAACTCATGATCCAGGGAAAAATCAATGGAAAAAGGTGCTCAGAAAGACGCTGCATCTCCTGGCATTGATACCAAAGTTACTCGACTTGTTTCTTGTAGTGATTAGTCACGATTTCCAAAATATGGCAATATAAGAAGAAGAGGATTATATTTTGCTCATCAGATAATATAATAATTGGATGCACCTAGTTCATCGGATAGAGGGACTTGATTTCCTACACATTTACATATGAATAAGTCCACATTAATGCATTAAGGGGGGGGGTAAGATTAATTCGTACAAAAAAAGGCACGTTTTTGTGAATTTTTTGTGACGACACAGTTACAATCTCTTTATTAAAACCAATGATACATTTAAGTATGCCATTTGAAAAATATTGTGTAAAATTTTCAAGAAGAAATATTAAAAAATACGGCAATGGCAGCAATTATTCGGACGTGTCTCGGAAAAAAGTAGAATTGCGGTGTCCATCATAACTTGGCGCTAGATCATCTGAAATCAAAAAATCAAAGTTCATTCGTTAGATAATAGGTTTTTTCAGGTAATGCTGGGAGGGTGTTTTGAAATTTCAATTTTTCAATTTTTTGGAACACTTTGAAGGGAAAAACGTGATTTTTTGCGAAAAATATTGACTAATTTGTTATTAAAAAATAAAAATTAATAACATATTTGAAAAAAATCTCCAGCGTTACCTCGTAATTTATTTACAAAAATAGTGTTCAAAATTTCAAAAGGATCGGTACAGTAGTTTTGAAGTTATGATGGACACCGACTTTGAAAACGTGAGATGTGGGGAAAACGCTTTAAAGTTTTGCACACTGTAAAATTCAAAATAAAACTCAACACTTATTTTATACTTACACATAATCGTTGATGCCATGTTCACACAGCAAAGAGCTTTCATCATCAGCATCTTTTTGTCCTTGTCTACGCAAAACTCTTCTAATACAATAGCACGTCCGGTAGTCCTCAGGTGAGCGCGTCTCTTAGCTGCCCGAGCAGGTATAGAAAATCATTCTGAGTATCGCTCAAATGTTCATAATTTCGTCAATTTTGCTCCGATTGACTTGAAATTTTGACAAAATATTCTTGTGATGTTATACATTCATTTAAAAAATTAAAAATAAAATGCAAATAAGAAAGTTAAAAACCTTACCCCCCCCTTAGTGACATCTTTTCTATTAAAAAAATGTAGAAATATGTTGCATTGGGTTGGAAATAAGTGCCGTGAAACTTTAAAAACACAAGAAAAACCTATTATGAATGGTGCCTATTGCTTACAAACAAAAAAAAACAAAACCATTCACCGGCCGTCTCCACAAGACACGCCTTCATTATAATACAAACGTAAATACATAATATAAATAAGAATAAGAAAAAAGATATGGTGATAACAAAATAAGATAACACATAATTAATAGTTAAAAGAATCCCGCGTGGCGGCAGTGGATGGCTAAGCTCAAACAGACACCTCCGTAACTGAGAAGAAGACGAAATAAAAATATAAAAATACATTTGGATATCCGGCTATGGAAGCACAGGACCGGCAGATCTTCTTCCAATGCAGGAGCCCACACATTAACACAACACCGGGGAATTACAGATAGTCAAACCACCAATATACAAGAAAACTTATCAAACAGATGCCCTCAGGATTTCCCAACGGAACACCCACACCCGGAGAAACTCTCGGAAGTGTCCGAAGTTCCTTCTATTCCTCGCTAGTATATTATTGGATGGACGTCCTGTCGCAGTCATTCCAAACTCAGTTAATCCTCTTTCGCGTCATTCATGATCGTACATTCCCAGAGGATAAGTTACGCCATCTGGGCCACCCGACCGCAAGCACACCACGGGTCAACGAAGAGTCCAGGATCTAAAAGCTTCGACCTAAACTCTCCGAGTCCCGAGAGCAACTGAACAGTGTGATGGTCCAGCGATGGAAAATATTCACTGCCCTTTTCCTTCATGGCCATCTTCGGGAAAAAGGAAAAGTGGTGGCCGTATCCCATATTTCTTGCCAAACTATACATGATATTTCTCTCAATCTCTGATCCAACAAATGAAGTTGCAACGTGTCTAAGGACCTGATGGTTATATCGAAGTAGTTTACCTCCAGGCCTCGCCTAAGACTTCGCCGGGCGCTGAACTCCAGTACCCCCAAGTTAGCAGGGAGCACCCCCGCCAACACTGGTAGGGCAGCACCGGACACAGTCCAATATGCCCCCATCAGAGCCAGTAGGGATAAGTACTCTCTACCACTCTGCCCCCTATTAAGGGCTATGGCTACCATGCCCGTCCTCAGCCTATGCGCTTATACCTCGGCAGCACATGTGTCTTGGGCCATATTGGGCAAGAAAAATCTACTGTCCATTTTGGTCCGTATTGAGATGGTGATACTTTTGTGATAATAAACCTGTTTTATTTTGTAATTGAAATTGAAATTACTACTTTTTCAATAACGCTGTGTTTATTTTAAATATTGTCACGTATTGTGGCTGCAGGAGGAATAAATGAAAACGCTGAAATTTAACAACCGAATTATTAATTAATCAAACGTAAAAAGTCACTTAACCCTATTATTTAAATTAAACTATTTTATAAATTAACACTCGTCCATAAATTGATAGTTTCACTGGGTAACACTTTCGAGAAGTCTCTGCTCAAATATCGCACAAGAGTAAGCACTTCTTGTAATTATCTGTCGCTTAGTTCACACGCCTGATGGAAGCACTGTTTTCGCTTCGTGATTCGCCGCTAGAGTCGCGTCGCAAGAAACGTCAGAATAACAATGGCCCTCCGTGGCCCGGATCCGTTTATTTATACCCGATCACGTTGGATTTTCGAACCTTCGAGAATTCTCTAGTATCTACTAGACTTTTCTAGTGTTTACTCGAAAGTTCTCGTGACTTCCTGCAAAGTTGCAAGAAAGCTGTAGATAATTCTAGATCCTTCGATAACTGTCACTTGATAGAAGTGCGTTATTCTTTTGAGCCTCTATTTTTAGATATACACTACATACTATTTATTACGTGTGGGTATGGTTACTTTATTGGACCTATAAAAAAATACTTTTTGATACAAGCTAGTGACGAAAGGGATTTTTAACGATAATATTAAGCAGAGCTAACATGCGTAAGTGTTGAAGATAAGGCTAACATAAATCTGTATCTCGTTTCCGATACAATGTATCAAAAGCTCCTTCTCTATAATTTATCTGAGGAAACTCAGCGAGAAAGCATCTGAATAAATCTCTCCTAAGGGTCAGGATACATCGAGCGGAAATAATTCTAAATTATGAAATAAGGAGAGCGTTCGCTGCTTAATACTACAGGATCTACTATTAAGTGATAAATTGATTTTTTATGAAAATATTATTATGCATTCGTACTAAATCTTATAGTAATGTACACACGAGGAGTATAAAAACAAAAGCAGAAATATACCACTATGGTTTTGCTACATTTGTTTCTGAGACAAACACAAAAATACAATCACTACTCAATGAAATTTCTCAATGATATAAGTTTAAAAAAAAAACAGCCCATTAAAACCAAGTTTTTAAAATGCTCCCATTCTCATTTTCGGATTTCGTGTCTACCATATGCGTCGGAATTTTCATAAACGTGTAGGAAAAAACCATTAAAAATTTGAAAAATCCAAAATTATACTGTAATTATTATTATTTTTTATTACAATACTCCCTTTCTCATTTTCGGGTTTCGTGTCTACCACGTGCGTCGGAAGCTCCATACAACTTATATGAAAAAACCATTAAAAATTTTAAAAATCCACAATTATACTATTTTTATTATTTTTAACGAAAATTTGATTAATGTTCTTGATCGTCGCCATGAGTCTGCTTGCAAAATTTCAGCTCGATTGGATCACGGTAAAAGGGTTAAAAATCGATCCAAATTTTTTTCGTCAAGCAAACAGACGCCATGAGTTAAAAGAAAGGAAGTAACAATTGTTATCTGATTTTTCATTTCTTATAAGTGCATAAATTAATATTTTACTTTTGAAAATGGATATTGCTGTATTTGCAACAAAGTACGAAATGTTGCTATTTTCGCTATTTACTTAATTGGATATAAATGCTTTTGCTTTTAATATAATTGGATTTTGCTTTCGTTATTATGATGTTTCAGTATAAAATATAATATATATCAATTCTCACTTAATAGTTAATTACCTGTGATTTCGCCTGATAAAAATTTATTTAAATTATATTAAATTCCACTAATAATTGAGTTTATTCTGCAGCAATTTTTGATACCCTTTCAAGCTTGAATAAAAAACTTACTGTCTGTAAAGTTACTATTTTGTACATTAAGCATTTTAATATTTTCATACATGAAAATTAAAATACACCTATATTTTAGTTCTACTTACTTAATTTTTGTGAGATGTTTTTCACCTTATGTGGGTATTATCAATTCAAAATTATTGGTGCAAAAATAAAATAAGTAAAACTTAAAAACAATTTTGTTTTTTTTTATGTGATTGTGGAGTTCCACAAACTTACCTCCAAAACTATTTATTTGTATCAAAATTATTGACATTGTAATGCACCTTTGTAACCTTTGTAATGCAATAATTATATTGTATTTTTAATGTTTTAATGTTCCTCAAATGTAACACTTAATTACACCTATGATTTCCATTATTAATGTTTCTGCTCCCTTTGAATTATATTGCTTAGACAGGTAGGTTTTTTAATTATACAATTAATTATAGAAAGGTAATATTTATAATGTTAGTGTTTTAATAATAAATAAATTTAAATTATTTGTAAACGTCAATATTTTTATCGAAATAAATTCTGTCACATGTCTGTGTATTAATTTATGATTTATTAATTAATTATTAATAAATAATATACATGTCTGTGTATTAATTTATGATTTATTAATTAATTATTAATAAATAATGTACAAAGTCACTTAACACATAAAATTAATGCTATGCTTTTATATAATACTATTTCGCAATAAATCATTATCATTATCACATATATTAGGTCCTTACATATGAAATTGGCGTTTTTCCGTACTGGCAAATTTGATCTCAAATATCTTCTTATTGGTTAGGAATTCCAAATCCAAATTTATACAGCTATTTACTCATGTATTTGTGTTTTGAAAATTATAATTCATTTGTTTTTTCCTCAATTGTTTTTTTCTTTGCGTCACTCAGTTTATAAAATGAAAACTTGAAATATCGCGTTATTAACGAGTACGAGTTCCACCGCGGCACCAGTGCTGCAGAAACGGCTCGAAGGATTAATGATGTGTATGGCGACGGTGCCGCAAAAGAAAACACAGTGCGTTTTTGGTTCCAACGTTTTCGTTCTGGAAATTTCGACCTGCAGAACAAGCCCCGTGGATGGCCGGAGACCAAAGTTGATAATGAAGAATCGAAGGCTATTGTGGAAGCGGATCCATCGCAAACCACATCCGAGTTAGCTGCAGGCTGCGGTGTTAGTTATAAAACTGTTTTAATCCACTTGAAGCAAATTGGTAAGGTGAAAAAGCTTGAAAGGTGGGTACCTCACAAATTGAGTGAAGCAAATCAACAAACGCGCGTTGACTGCTGCGTTGCATTACTCAACCGGCACAATAATGAAGGGATTTTAAATCGAATCATTACCTGTGATGAAAATTGGATCCTGTACGATAATCGGAAGCGCTCATCGCAATGGCTTAACCCTGCCGAACCAGCCAAACCATGCCCCAAGCGAAAATTGACTCCAAAAAAGTTACTTGTGAGCGTTTGGTGACTAGTGCTGGTGTCGTTCACTACAGCTTTCTTAAATCTGGCCAGACGATTACGGCAGATGTCTATTGTCAGCAACTGCAAACCATGATGGAAAAGCTAGCTGCTAAACAA